>PISX010010548.1:0-69798 GCA_004024625.1 Mellivora capensis
GACACATAGATCAATGGAACAGAATAGAGAGCCCAGAAATAGACCCTCAACTCTATGGTCAACTAATCTTCGATAAAGCAGGAAAGAATGTCCAATGGAAAAGAGACAGCCTCTTCAATAAATGGTGTTGGGAAAATTGGACAGCCACTTGCAGAAAAATGAAATTGGACCATTTCCTTACACCACACATGAAAATAGACTCAAAATGGATGAAGGACCTCAATGTGAGAAAGGAATCCATCAAAATCCTTGAGGAGAGGGACGCCTGGGTGGCTCAGTTGGTTAAGCGGCTGCCTTTGGCTCAGGTCATGATCCTAGCGTCCTAGGATTGAGTCCCACATCAGGCTCCTTGCTCGACAGGGAGCCTGCTTCTCTCTCTGTCTCTGCCTGTGCTCACTCTCTCTCTTTCTGACAAATAAATAAATAAAATTTAAAAAAAAATCCTTGACGAGAACACAGGCAGCAACCTCTTTGACCTCAGCTGCCGCAACGTCTTCCTAGGAACATTGCCAAAAGCAAGGGAAGTAAGGGCAAAAATGAACTATTGGGATTTCATCAAGATCAAAAGCTTTGGCACAGCAAAGGAAACAGTTAACAAAACCAAAAGACACCTGACAGAACGCGAGAAGATATTTGCAAACGACATATCAGATAAAGGGCTAGTGTCCAAAATCTATAAAGAACTTATAAAATTCAACACCCAAAGAACAAATAATCCAATCAAGAAATGGGCAGAGGACATGAACAGACATTTCTGCAAAGAAGGCATCCAGATGGCCAACAGACACATGAAAAAGTGCTCCACATCACTGGCCATCAGGGAAATACAAATCAAAACCACAATGAGATATCACCTCACACCAGTCAGAATGGCTAAAATTAACAAGTCAGGAAATGACAGATGCTGGCGAGGATGCGGAGAAAGGGGAACCCTCCTACACTGTTGGTGGGAATGCAAGCTGGTGCAACCACTCTGGAAAACAGCATGGAGGTTCCTCAAAAAGTGGAAAATAGAACTACCTATGACCCAGCAATTGCCCTACTGGGTATTTACCCTAAAGATACAAATGTAGTGATCCGAAGGGGCACGTGCACCCGAATGTTTATAACAGCAATGTCTACAATAACCAAACTATGGAAAGAACCTAGATGTCCATCAACAGATGAATGGATAAAGAAGACGTGGTATATATACACAATGGAATACTATGCAGCCATCAAAAGAAATGAAATCTTGCCATTTGCAACGACATGGATGGAACTAGAGGGTATTATGCTGAGCAAAATAAGTCCATCAGAGAAAGACAATTATCATATGATCTCCCTGATAGGAGGAATTTGAGAAGCAGAGTGGGGGATTAGGGGGGTAGGGAAGGAAAAAATCAAACAAGATGGGATTGGGAGTGAGACAAACCATAAAAGACTCTTAATCTTACAAAATAGACTGAGGGTTGCTGGGGTGAGGGGGGTCGGGAGAGGGGGGTGGGGTAATGGACACTCGGGAAGGTATGTGCTATGGTGAGTGCTGTGAAGTGTGTAAACCTGGTGATTCACAGACCTGTACCCCTGGGGATAAAAATACATTATATGTTTATTAAAAAAATTAAAAATTAAAAAAAATTATCCTTACAGCTTAAATAAGTGACAGGAAGAATAAATAAACATTTCAAGGACTGTGAAGACATGAAGCCCTGTCCCTGTTCATCCCCTTCCCTCTCTGGTCCCTGAAACATATCTAGCACATCTCTGTGTCTCTGTCCCTGGAATGAGATGTGCAAAGATGGGCAAAGTGGTCCTATACCCATCAGTTTGCCCCTCAGTGTGTGCAGCCCTGCAAAATCCGACAGAACCCAGCCTCTTAGGGTTTTCTGGCTTTTCTCTGAAAAGGACACGTGAGTAGAAAACATAGGCACTGGTTTGTCCCCAAGCAGAAAGAGGAACTTGGGTGCTTTGGCCAAATGTGAAGTAGAAGGTTTGGGTGGGCACCTAGACTTGTTTGCCTTAGAAGCAGCTCTCATCTGTGGTCTTGGTATGGCCTCGATGCAAAGGAATAGTAACTATTTAGAAAAAAAAAATCTTACCAAAAACTTGTAACTCTAATTTGGGAGGTTTAACGTCAAAGAGAGAAGTAAAGATGGGATCAAGTTGCAGTCCAGGGGAGTCTCGCTCAGGGTCACCGCCTAGAGGGTTGAGTTCGCAGTCACTTAGCAGAGCTGGGTCTCCTTGTAACTCACACGTCCTCAGTTGACTGCGCTCACCTGTAATTGCATATAATTAGCCCCATAATTGTACAACTGCCATAGTCTCTCCTGTCTAGGCCCAGCCGTCTCCAGACAGACCCTGAACTTTGTAAAGGCAGACAGAAAGAACAGGAACATAAGGAACAACATTGAGGAAGCATCCAATCTGTTCCTGAAACTACTTTAAATATGTAATATAGACGATCTCTTTTAAAAGTCCAGCATCTCATGAGGAACCCCCATCTCCCATTGTACAGATGATCCAGAACAACAAAGTGAAGCTCCCACAGCATTGAATGGCAAGACCAAGAGGGAAATTCATATTTGTCTTTCTCCCACAGCTATTCTCACCTAACACACCCAACATATGTAGGGGTACACAGACACACACACACACACCTCTTTTCCTCACTGAAACCACTTAACCAAGCAGACCAGGTGGTAATAAGAGATGTTTTTTTCCCCCAGTGTTTCATACGCTTGGAGAAGAATACAAAACACAATGGAAAGGAGAGGAATGCCACACTGCCCTACATTCCATGGCATATGACACTCTTAGAAAATAGATTTGATATTATATTTAGAAGCCCCTAAATATTACTTTTCCTAGTTTTCTTACACAAACAGTCTGGCATCGTCCAGCTCTCCATGTAGGGTATGAGCCAGGCATCGACAGGGAGCAAACCTGAGCCCCATACAGTTCCCCATACAGTCACCACCCTGGTAGGTTTATGTGGCTCAATAATAGCAGTAACTATAGGGGCGCCTGGGTGGCTCAGTGGGTTAAAACCTCTGCCTTTGGCTCAGGTCATGGTCCTGGGGTCCTGGGATCAAGCCCACATCAGGATCTCTGCTCAGAGGGGAGCCTGCTTCCTCCTCTTTCTCTACCTGCCTCTCTGCCTACTTGTGATCTCTCTCTGTCTGTCAAATAAATAAATAAAATCTTAAAAAAAAACAGCAGTAACTATTCCTGCTTTTGTGTCTTCTTGGTTACTGTAGAGCCTAAAAGTTCCTAAGATGACATTAGCCTAAACACCTCTGATGATAGATAAAGAAACTACACACAGATAAAAGCCCTTTCTTGATATCACACAGCCAGTCTGTGGAAGGTTCTGGAATAATGTCCTCCATGGCTTCCTGACTCCAGATAGTTAATGCCTTGACAAATAGGCAAGCCTATTGTATGTTTTTCAAAATGGCTTTATTGAGATGTAATTTATGTAACGCTGAATTCACTTATTTTAAGTAAGGGGTACAATGATTTTTTAAATTTAAATTTTATTTTATTTTATTTCAGTGTTCCAAAATTCATCGTTTAATACATTTATAAAATTGCACAATTATTACCATCTAATTTTTGAAACATTTCCATCACCCCAAAATAGAAACCTTGAATCCATTTACAGTCACTCCTTATTTCTACCCCAAGCCCAGATAGCAACAAATCTACTTTCCATCGATGGATTTGCCTTTTCTGGATGTTTCATTTACGTGGACTCACATGGCATATACTGTGTGCTGTCACCTAACTGGTTTCTTTTACTTTGTGCGTTTTGAGGCTTAGCCACATGGTCTCACGCATTCACACTGCATTCCTTTTTATTGGCAAATAGTACCCCATTATATGAATTACTGTATTTTATTATCTATTCACCAGCTAATGGATATTTGAGTTGTTTTCACTTTTTTGCCTATCGTATTTTAACACACATCGCAACCCCAAGTGACTGGTGACAGCTGCCATGCATATTAAGGATTTTGTGGCTACATCTAGACTCAGCGGAAAGAGTACCCTGAATAATTAGTGATACCTGCCACTGGTGGGACAGCAGAGAAGCATGGCCTACAAGTGACTGTACCCTTTCCAAAGATGTGTGTTCTTGACCTCAATGGAACAGTCACATTTCTGCCGAGAAAAGAGTCAAGGGAAGGCAAGATGTTGCAAATGGGAAGAATTGCTCCCATTTTAGAGTAGAACACACCTTCTATGGTAAAGTTTATTATTAAACAATCAGTGGTTGGGCTTCTTTAGCATATTTTTCTGGAAAGGCAATGGAGCCACACTGTCATGACTCCTTTAGGCCAGCTCCTTCCCAGGGTCAGGACTGGCACTATTTATGTGGCCAAGGATTGGCAAGCTCTGCCCTAGTTATGGCCCCAAGTGGCTGATGAGTTAGCATTCCTGGTGACCATATCAACAACCAAGATTTTTTTCTTTTTTTTAAAGTAAAAGTAGGGAGGTTTGTTCTCCACTTTCCTCTTGGGAATGAATAGACTGAACTGCTTCAAAACTCAGTGGGCTTGGTGGTGTCTTTGTGTTGTCGGCTCTGAGAAAAGAGATGGGGATCAGAATGAGCCTGATGGAAGAAGAAGGAAATTGTGGTTAGCGTGGATGTGTCCCAAGCAGAGAATCTGGTGTTACTTTAGGAGAATGCAAAGAAACCATTGTTGATCTCAGGGGGAAGCGGGTAGAAAAAGCAAAATATTACAGAAGAACAGAGGCAGAAATTGATAAATGAAGAATCAAATGAACTGTAAATGTTAAGCTCAACTCACAGCCATTTTCTCTTGTTCCACACTGTTTATTTAAAAAAAATTGAATTAGTTCCAATAGTTAATAATCAGGAGATTTGATATAAATTTCTGGGTTTCCTGTAAGTTTGGAAAAAGAAAAAGAAAAAAAGTCAGGCCAACTTTTGCTATGGCCAAATGCTGGTGCTCCTTGTGGGTGGGGCATGTGTGCACCAGTTTGCTACAGTCCTCACTACACCCTATTGCTTATGTTCAACCATCTCACAAGTTTGCAGACCCTCTGCATCTACAAACTTGAAGTGACTGTGTTTCTGCTGGCTCAGTCATACCAGGTGTCCTGTTTGGGCCGCCATGTTTTCTTATAAATAGTAGAGTGAAGTGCATAGAAGTTAAGTGACCTGCCCAAGACCACCATTAGTAAGGGTCAGATCTTACCATGTCTCATCTTAACATATCTACTGTTTCTTTTTTTCCAGTTTATCATGCCGTGACAAGCAGAGAAAAGAACTGATGAAACATAAAGCAAAGAATGGGACAAAAATGAAGGAGAAAGCTGAGGCCAAGAAAGAACAGGGAGTTTTCAAAGAACAGTTTATTAGTTCATTGAAAATGAAGCTATAGGATGGGCTCTCCCAATGGGGGGCCAAACGCAAACCCAGTTGGGCATACATATTCTTCGCCCTTGTCTCTAGAAACAAATCCGGGGCTCCCAGACAGAAAACACTTTTTTTTTTTCTCAATTCATAAAGATAGCTCTGAAAACAAATTTTCAAGTTGGCTTAGGAGAAAAATAACTTCTTCAAATTAACAAAAGTTTCCCAAATATTTATTAGAGAAAGAGTCTTCTACTTACCATTCCTAAACCTCATTGAATTAGCATGATGGCCAGGTGCCTCCAGAATATAGCGTAGACCCGAGTTACTTGCTGGTGGTAGAGCTCATCTCTAAATCAGTGTCTGGAACAGACCTGGTGCTATCAGCTGTCAGAGTTTATTAGGACAGCATAAAATCCTGCTGCCCTCTTCTTTGGTTCCTGCCAGAGAACCTGAGATCTCCCCTGAGGGTCACCACGTGTACAGAAGTGGAGGAGAACAGAGAAAACAAGCATTTCTTTCTGCAATTTCAAGATCTATTTCTGGGGTTGAACAGAAGCCATTAAAACATTCCCATGACTCTGTGCCAAGCCCCCAAATTACTAATGACAGACATGCTGGCTCAAAGGGAGTCATTGCTGGCAAATATCCCTTTGGTATCTTGTTAACAGTAATAACCCCGAGCCTTTCATTGAAAGATCTCAAAGCACAGTGCAAGACTTAATTGACTCCTCCCACAACTCTGTCCCCCCAAAAGGTAATTATCATTATATCCCTCAGACAGTTTACACAGGGGTTAAATGGGTGATGGAGGTTGAATGATTTATCCCTGTTTCATATTCTAAGTTGAAAGGAAAAGTCTGAATAATGGTATAATTTGGGGTGACCTCAGCTGTACGACTTGCTGGAACCAGTGGAGTCGTCAAAGCAGACTGAACAAGAGCCTGGTGAGGCTGACATGATTGGAAATGCCTCTGCCCAGTGGCAATGGGACCAGCACCATGCACAAAGGTGCTGACCTGAACTTAGTTTAGCTTAAGGATCTTATTAATAACCTCCAGTCCAGGTTAGAGGAAGAAGAGAATCAGACCCGGAGTCCTGGAATTGGGAGACCCCCAATATCGTGTATGTAGAGTCCAAAGTGAGAGCCCACGCTCAATAGCCTGCAGAAAAATAAGGATATATTTCATTGGCAGAGCTGTGTGGCAAGAGCTAGAATGGTACCTTGTCCTCAAAGAGATGGGGGGTTCATCCCAGAGGAGAACTTGAATGCCAGGCATAACATCTGGGGCACTCACCCAGCTCTAGAACCTAAGACACTATGAAGTTGAGCAATCACTGACCTCATAAACCCCCTCTTCCTCCTGTAGATCTCCATCTCAGTACATAGGACTTCTACCCATTCACGTGCCATCACCAAGCTTAGGGCCAGGTTATCTTCTCTACCAGCTTTTGTATCTGATCCCATATCATCATAGCCTATCTCCCAAACCAGTCTTCTCATCACCCTCCCCACCTCCTTTGACTCATTTGAAATGCCATGATACCTCTGGATGATTTTAACAGCCTCTTAACCATTCCTGTTGCTTTTAGACTTTTCCCAACCCAAGCAGTTCTCCAGAATACTGTCCACAGGATGTTCCTAAAATGAAGATATAACCATGGCATTCATAAATTCCCCTGATCCAACCCTTCAACATCCCTTCCACAGGACAGAGTGCAAAGTAAAACCAGCACCCTAGAATTCCATATCCCAAAAAGACTGTATCTCAAAAATAAAGATGAAATAAGGTTTCAGAGGAATAAATGCTGACATAATTTAATATCAGCAGATCTGAAGTACAAGAAATATTAAAGGAACATCTGCAGATAAAAGGAAAATGGTACCCAATGAAAACCTGGATCTACACAACAAGAATGAAAAGCATCAGAAATGGTATAAGTGGGAAGAATGAAGAAGCACCTGGGAGTGTTCAGTGGGACTCTGTAGGCAGGTTTAGTTTTAATTTTCTGTATGTTTGAAATTTTTATTATTTAGACAGTAATCAATAAAGAGAAGAAGAGGAGGAGGAAGAGAAGGGGAAGGAGGAAAAGAACAGGGACAAGTGAAAAAAAGGGGGGGACAAGGATGAATAAGAGAATGAATAAGAAAGAGGAAGAAAGGAGGGAGCAACAAAACTCCCAAATCTTTGTGAGAGACAGAATTTTCAAAAATCCCATTGGATCTCTGGTGAAAATTTGGAAACCTATTTCTGATTCATCTAGAGATAATAAATGCATGAGAATGGCTCAGAAAGATAAAAAATTAAATTTAATTAAAAAGGTGAAATTTGTCCTACCAATGTCAAAACATACTATAAAGCTACAGTAAGTAATTCAAATGTGGAATAAAAATAAGAATATGAAATAATTTGAAGCATGGGATAGGATTATTAAATGAATATACATGGGTGATTGGTTAAACATTTGGGAGTTATGCTGGGACAAACATCTCCCCACCACCACCACCTCATATAATTGACCTCATTCAGTTTGTACTGATTAAAAGATCAAACAGTAAAGAGGAAATATTAAAATAATTGGCCCCCAAAATAGTGATGTTTCTTCTCTAGATGGAGGTGTTCTAATCATAAAAGCAGAGAATCCATAAAGAAAGTGTTTTGAGGGATTTCCAATTTTTTTGTTGTATTCTTTTTTTACATATTTAAATTTTCTATAATTAGCATGAATTATTGTACTTCTTGTAACTTAATCATCAGTTGCTAAATTGTGGCCTATCCATTGTAAGAAGCATTAGCAAAACATCATTCTATTAGATGTCACCGTTGTAATGTGGGTTCTGGTGACATGGCATTATTGCAGGTGGAGATGACCATGTTTTTCACCATTGTATCTAAGAGTTTCAGGGAGGAGGATTGCTGCTGATCTATTGACTGACACCCACAGATGGCTTCTGAGTAAGTCCAAAGGTTATCCAAAGGCCTTGCTGATCTTTGGCTGCACAGGGTCACATGTCTGGGGGTTGGATGTGTGGTCCCTCCAAAATGATAAGCCAAAGGGTATAGATACAGGTGGAATTGAAGAATTGGGGCCAGCACTGCAATGTACCATATTCCTACATATATATGTACGGCGTGCTAGAATGGTTTTGGATTTGGAGAATATAGTGATTCATACATAATGATCCCAGCTAAAGGTCACAGTAGATGTAAACACAGATAATTCTGCCAGGATCTAAAATAGAGGGAAGAAGGTGTGAGTAGAGAGCTCTGAGCTGGCTGTGATCCTTTCTAATGATGAAGTATGTGGTTGGAGGTATGAGGTTGAGATTGGAGATTAGAGGTTGGAGACTTGGAGGGCAGAGGTTGGAGAATAGAGATTGGAAGATAGAAGTTGGAGTTTGGAGGGTGGATGTTAGAGGTTGGAAGTTCAAGGGTAGAGATAGGAGGGTAGAAGTTGGATAGTGGAGGGTGGAGGTTGAAAGGTAGAGGTTAGAGGTTATAGATTGGAGGGTGGAGGATAGAGGTTAGAGATTGTAGGTTGGAGGGTAGAGGTTGGCGGGTAGGGAATGGAAGGTAGGGCTTGGGGGATGGAGATTGGAGGGTAGAGGTTAGAGGTTAGAGATTGTAGGTTGGAGGGTAGAGGTTGGCGGGTAGGGAATGGAAGGTAGGGCTTGGGGGATGGAGATTGGAGGGTAGAGGTTAGAGATTGGTTGATGGACAGTGGAGGTTAGAGGTCCAAGAAGGCTTCCTGGAGGAGCCAGGCTTTGACGTGGATACTAAAAAGAAGATGGACTTTCCAGGGAGAATTTGTCACAGGTTGGGGAAAAAAAGGATATTTTTGGCTGAGACTAGGTTGGGAGGTCAAGAACATAATCAGGCTGGTTGGGCTGATACACCCAGGCGCCCCAGAGCTCAGCATTTTTACCAGGCTTGAGAGATGTGAGCACAACATCAGAGAGACTGTGGTGTGTCTGGTCTGTCTGATGCCCAAGGAGCACAGCCAGAAAGGAGGGAAATCATAAGAAAGTGTCTTCATCCCTGTTACATTTTCAGATCTGTGATAAAGATGACTTTTAAAAAAGATTTTATTGGGGCGCCTGGGTGTCCCAGTGGGTCCTGGGATCCCAGAGTCCTGGGATTGAGCCCCGCATCAGGCTCTCTGCTCCATGGAGAGCCTGCTTCCTCCTCTCTCTCTGTCTGCCTCTCTGCCTACTTGTGATCTCTTTCGGTCAAATAAATAAATACAATCTTTGAAAAAAAAAGATTGTATTTATTTATTTGACCAAGAAAAGAGAGAGAGAGCACGAATTGGGGGCTGGGGTGGGGAAGTGGCAGAGGGAGAAGGAAAAGTAGACTCCCTGCAGAGTAGGGAGTCCAGTTTGGGGCTCGATCCCAGGACTCTGGGATCATGACCTGGGCTGAAGGCAGATGCTTCACCGACAGAGCCGCCCAGGCACTCCTGTGATAAATGTGATTTTAAGAAAAGGTTTCTTGTAACTTTTCATTTCCCCTGTCCATTTCCACACCCCGTGTCAGAGCCTAGAGGAGCCTGAGAGCATTTGTAGGGGAGGTTGGGGAATGAGGCCCAGAAGCCTCACTGGAAAGATGTGGGGGCGTCTGGGACAGCAGTCTAGTGTGTTCAACTCCTTGACCATGCTGGAAAACAAAGGTCTGAGAATGAAATCCACAGAGCTAGGGCCACCTCAAGGGCCCCTGTTTCCTGAGAGGATTCAGTGTGAACAGGTCTCCCTGGGCCCCTCTCCACTCTCTTCATTCTTGCCTGGACCCCTCAATGGTGCCATAGGTCACAGGTGAATGGATCGATAGCATCATATTTTGATCTTTGAAAAAAAAAAAAAAAAGCTCTAAAACTAGCCTGCTGATGAGTTCATGCATGCAAGGACTTTGACCAGTGTGCACAGAAAAAAAACAAAAAAAACAAAAAAAAACAAAAAAACCGCCCCATATCTGTTCACTATTATTATTTTTAGTTAGATTTAAATGGAAATACCATCTTCTGGCTCTAAAGGTGTCTGTCCAGCTTCCCCAACCCTCCATCCAAGACAGCCCCAGATTTGCCCCGAGAAGGCAGATGAGCCTAGACTTACCCTGGCTTACTTAAACTCAGGATCCCTTGCTCCCAGAGTGGGTCCGTCTGTCATGCTGTTGCCAGGGCGAATGGGTTTTGACTCAGGCCTGCTTTGGGCTCAGGAGCCTCGTTTAGAAGTGACACCCTGTCCTGACCTCAAGACTACTTGGCTTGGGCCCCGACACCTGTTTGGCCTTAAGAGCCTCTCCCTACAACACTGATGCCATTCCCCAAAGCCGGCAGCCTGCCCAGAGGCTGACCTGGCTTGACTGCCACTCTTAGGAGACTCCCACTGTCCTCCTCGGCCCCCAGATCTGACCTCTTTAGACATTCTTTCCGGGCTGGCTCAGGCCCAGTCACCATGCCTCTATCGTTACCCAACAGGAGCCCTGTCCCTTCCTGGCTGTGTCCTTTCCCACCAGCCCTGAGCTTCTGACCGCCCAGACTGACCCCATTCAAGGCATGACGCTGTGGAATCCTAGAATTCCAAACTCCCTGCTTTAGAGATGGGGACCTGTGTTCAGGGAGGGGACATCCATTCCCCCACGTCACACCCCGAGTGTGTGACAGATGCAGGATCAAATCCTAGTCCCTGAGAAACATTTGTCTTGGAATATTGTTACGCGTCCAAAGAATGAAGGCTTGTGTCTCCTCGGCTTGTCCTCGTACGACCTGTGAGAAAACTTCTCTCCGAGACTATACTTAGCAGGTAATTCCTTCTCACAAAAGCAGTCAGGGTCCTTGGATTGAGTACCCTTTTCTCTCTTCTGGCATTCAGGACTTGTCAGAGTATCATGGTCTGCCAGGAGCCTGCGGTGGTTGAAATGGGGAGAGAGAACAATCATTGGAATCCTTGAAGCAGAAAGAAACATAAGATGCTTCCTTTGGATTTCTGTGAGCGGGCAAAAGCAGGTGTAGGACCAAGGCATCCCTGTAATTGTTTCAGTCCTCCGCATTGTGTTGACTCTGACAGAGCCTCGTAATTGACACACTGAGGTATTTGACACATCAATAGGCGTCCCCACGGTCACTTTGAGAGCAGGGTGGAGATTCACCAGGCAAAGTTACGGGAAGCCCTGATTTAGCAGGTCTCTGGCCCACTGGGGCTTGGGGTCCTTCTGCGTTCCAGTGTGTGCTGTTAGACTATGCTCCCGGTCCTGGGCATTTCCATCCTTGGCTGCATTCTGCATTAGGACAAAATAAAGCCCCAGAGGAATGAGTTCTACACCTGCAATAATTTTGAGTCCCATGTCTTCCATCAGTTGGCATGTGGTTTTCAAATCATACAACCCCATGAACTGCAGTGTCTTGTATAATAATAATAATAATAATAATAATAATAGTAAACTTTAGACACAAAATTCAACCACTTAGCTAGACCAATTATGCAAAGATGCTTTGCATGTTGCAAACATGTAACAAAAATGTTCCACTTCCTTTACTAATGCACAGTCCAGGTCCTCCTAGGACAGCAGAAAACAGGATGTCAGGTGAGGAAGGGGAGTCAGAATACAGAGGTTTAGGCTCAAACATCCTATTCTTTCAACGGTAAAACGGAAGCAAGAGGAATGTCACTTGATAAGGATGTTTATAGATTCCTGGGTTACCTGGGTGGCTCAGTCAGTTGAGCCTCTGTCTTCAGCTCAGGTTATGATCCCGGAGTCCCAAGATCGAGCCCCATGTCTGGCTCCCTGCTCTGCGGGGAGTCTGCTTCTCCTTCTGTCCCTCCCCGATCCTGTGCATGTGCTCTCTCTCTGTCTCTCTCTCTCTCTCTCTGTCTCTCTCTCTCTCAAATAAATAAATAAAATCTTTTTTAAAAAATTCCAAAGACAATGGTAGGTGTATTACGACCATTTTAAAATATAAGTCATGTTTTCGTATCAGAAACCCTACAACATTCCTGGCTGCTCCAACTGCCCTTGGGAGGCATTTTTGCTGCCACCCCTGGAAATGAGAAGGTGACTTCATTCCTGGATTTAACGGTGCTTTTAAGACAATTTTCTACAGTTCCAACAAGGCTGTCTTAAGGTCTTAAGGAAAGACCTCTACTGAAGTGAATAAACAGGTAAGAAATAAGCAGAAATGCCCATTTACAAGATGAGGGGGCTTCCCTCCCTCAGCTTAAAGTGAAGAGCAAATGAGCCTCTTCCCAGGCACCCCCAATGCCTCCCCATGAAAGAGGCTATCTGATACCCTAAAATCCTAAGACCTCACGTCACATCAAATGCTGAAACCAAAGTGGAAAGACTCACCATGCTTCCTGAGATGAAATTTTCTAGCAAAGCACGGCCTGGTCCCCAGATGATTAACATTGGGTGTATCTCCTTCCTCTGGGGGACACCAGGCCCACCCACAGGGATGCGGGTTTACCAAACAGACCTAAAGGGTGACCATCAGTTCGCTGTGGCACAGAATATGGACACACCACACCAGGGAGGAGAGAAAGGCAAGTTCTCCCGACCAGCTCTATCCAGATGCCAAGAGTCAGGATCACTGTTGTGTGTTTGTTATTCCCTCTGCAAGAAATAAAAGTGGCAGAAAATATCTCCCTAGGGAGAAATCCTGGGTCCCAACAAATAACTACAAACAGCAAGGAACAATATTAGAACCAAAAGGCTGGAGGAAAAGGAGATCAGCCCTTCCATTTAGGTTAAGCTATCCCCCTGAAAGAGGACAGCCCATCAGCAAGGAGGAGGAGACTCTGGGAAGACAGGCTCTGGAAGGATTTTTCCAGAATGAGCTAGAAATCCTTGGTGTAGCTTCACATCCCCTCCCTGTAGGTCTGTCTTTTCTGCTAAGACAAGATGAAGGGAGAAGAGCACTCCTTCCACAGGACTTCACCAGCATAACATTCATAATAAAGACCCCGTCACTCATCAAAGAGGTCCTCACTGAGCTCTCTGATCAAGCAGCCTACTCCGCTGTAACAGCAAACACCCTGCCCCGGGGACGTGTCAGCTGATGTGAAGACACTTGGGCTCTGCTGGTGTCTGTAAATGCAAGTTCAAGGGGACTTTTTAACATCAGAAGCAAAAATATGAGAGTCAAGAGACAGGTCCCCTGCACCCTGTAGAGGATCACAGTAGAGATAAGAAGTAGGAGGAAGCAATTGCTCTGAAGGTGGGAAAAATAATTTGAAGGCAGCAGAACAGACACAAGGTAATTACAGCTCAGACACAGTGCAGGCAAGAGGCCCTTGGTTTTAGGAAAACAAGAAAGGAGTTGAACAAGGTGGGAGGAAGGGCCCGCCTGGGTCTCCAGCAGAGGGTGAAGAGTCAGCACTTGCTTCCTGATAGGAAGACAGGGAGCCATGAACAATGACCCCCCAGATGCCTTGTCATAAGTAATGATTGTGTGAGCTGAGTTAGAGAAGACTTTTTCTCATTTATCTCAACTTCTCTATTCTGTTTCAGAGAGACAGTGTGTGTGTTTTGAGATGATGGAAGGGATGTGAAGATTTGGGAGAAAGGGAACAAGAAAAAGATATCGAATGGGCTCCATATGGTCTTAACCCAACTACATGAGATTCTGGAAAAGACAAAGCTATGGAGATAGGGAAAAGAGGAGTGGTCATGGGGGCTTCAGGGAGAGGGAGGGAAGGATGAACTGGTGATGCCTGAGGGAACTGAGGGAACATAGAGAAAAGGGCTGTGGACCTCTTCTGTATGAAACTGTAATGGTGAACACTTGCCACTGTACAATCATTAAACCCATGCAGGTAAAACACCAAGAGTGAACCCTCATGCAAACCACGAGCTTTAGTTAGCGTAGTGATACATGAATAGAGGTCTGTCAGTGGTGACAGGAGTATCACACCGGTTCAAGTTGTTTGGGAGAGGGGGAAATGCTGCATGGCAGGGGAGAGAGAGGATTTGAGAACTCTCACCTTTTTGTTCAATTTTTCTGTCACCCTAAAACTATTCTAAAAAACAACGTTTATAAATAAAAAAGAGAGAGGAGGCTCGGTAGGTAAGAATGTGGGATTAAACATTTAAATAGTACCTTCCCGTTCCCCCCAAACTTGGTGGTTTTGAAGCCAGAGGAAAATCAGATATTAGCATGCAGGAAAATTCCCTGAAAAGTAAAAAACTGAGAGTATCTGAAACTTAACCAGTTGTAATACGATTTCGTGAAAATCCAGAAGAGAGCTAAAATAATCCTACCCAGCAAAGAAAAAGAGGGGATCTTTAGAGAGTATATTACATCGGCGCTTTCTGAAAGCTCTAGGCTGAAGGGCTGGTTTCATGTGGTTGTCGTTTTGTTTTGTTTTGTTGTTTTATTTCATACTAATCCATTACTATCCAATATTTTAGTAAAATAAAACCAAAATTAATTACTAGAGGAGACTGAGAATACATTTGGATATCGAATTCTTCCTAAGGTTTATGAATGCTTATTTTCAGTCTCTGTACTTGCCTCACAGAGGTCTGGTAATGAAGGTCCACGGACAAGCCTCAGTTACAAAGAGGTTACACATTAAAATGCCCTGCATCGGAGGAGAGTGAGTCTACCCAAGGCCCAGGCATTCCACAAACGCAAGCAGTTGGCAAACGGAAAGACACCCAGCCAGGAAATATAGTTAGTAGTTACCAGCAAGGTTTCTTGAAAGCCAAGGGCACCATCTCTTGTCTGGACCATCATGTCCTCCTCTAGCCATGTTTTCTTCCAATTCTGTCTCTCATTGCCATCAAATAAATCATTCCAAAATGCAACTGTGATATGGACATTCTTGCTTGAACTCCAGTAGTGTTTCTGATTTCCCAGGATGCCCTGGGCACTCTTTCACACCTTGTTCATAGCAAACTGGCTCCTAATGGCCTCGGGACTGCTTGCCCCCATGAAGTGCCCAACTGAGCTGCTCTTGGTGAGCAGGAGACCTGGGTCTGACCCAAGGAGTCAT
Source organism: Mellivora capensis (assembly GCA_004024625.1). NCBI lineage: Eukaryota > Metazoa > Chordata > Mammalia > Carnivora > Mustelidae > Mellivora > Mellivora capensis. Next base: position 15,357 of record PISX010010548.1, read on the forward strand.
ACCCAAAAGTCAGCTCCCCTGTCCACTAATATACACAGCCAGATGTGTGTAGTTAAGTCTGATTTACAAGCAAAGAGTCGAGAACAGTTTCTTAACTAATTCTGATGGGGATGGGAGGAAGGAAGTAGGGATGGTAAGAAGGATCTGGGATTGTTCACCAAAGAAATTTCCTTTGAGATAAATGAAGGCTTTCCAGGTAGAGGGACCAACAAAAGCAGAGAGCCATGGAATGGCGTGGGATATTCAGGAAATCTCAAGAAACCCTAGAAATCTCCCATCATAGAAGAGCCCTAAATCTTCTTTCAGAAAAGGGAATGGCGATAATTACGTGAGGAAGCCTCAAGGTTTCCTTTCTCTAAGCATCTGGAATGAAGATAAGCTCTTTGGCCTCAAATTGGAACAGTCAGAAGATACTGAATTCTAAGAACTTGCCAGAGACTACGGGAAATCAATTGAGGAAAGAGAAGCCAAATGTTCTAAACTTCCTGGGCAAGGAGACTTAATCTTCACATCAATCCAGAGCTGTGGGCTTTCTCCTCCCTTTAAAGATGAGCAGACTGAGGCTCAGAAAGGACAAGTCATCTCAGGCAGTCACGAAAATGGTACGCAACATCACTGAGCTTCCAGCCAGGATCTCTCTGCCACTAAATTCCCCGCATTTGGCATCAGATCAGCCTTGTTTGTACCCCTGAGTGTGTGGAGAAGGTGGTTATAAAGAGGAAAGCAAAAGGTAGAAGGCAAAAAATGTAGAGCATTTTAATCCAACATTTGAAAATATATATTAAAATTGAGTTACTTCATAAGAATTGGCTTCACCAAGTGTTTGGCATATCAGACACTGTTAGGTGCTTTGCATGTATCATTTGCCTAATTCCTACAGTAATTCTGCAAGGTGGCTGTGGCAGATTGAACTCGTTCTCAACAATACCCCCTCCCACAGCCATGTAATTCATAGTGCTTTTTTGTAGATAGAATATACTTTCCTGTCCTAGTAAGAGGGTGGTCCATGTGACTTGCTTGGGTCAATGAAAACAGGTCTCCAGTTTAGTAAATCTAAGAAGCTTTAAGAGGTTTGCAGATTTCTGCCTTCTCTCTTGCTTCTGTCCCAAGAACTGCTGGCATGCTCACAGCCTGGGTCCTGGGATGTGAAAGCACATGGAGCAGAACCATAGCAATCTACTCACAGCAAAGTGACAAATTAGTTTGTGGTAAGTCAATGAGATCATAGAAATATTTGTTACTGCATCCCAGATGACTGATACAGCAGTGTTTTACAAATGAGGAACTGAAGCTGGGAGACACATCTCTCCCCAGCTCATACAACTCTTAGTGGTAAGTCCTAGATTTAGACCCATTTCTATCAGATTTAAGAGTCTCTACCCTCTTGCAAAGCCCAAAGAGTTTAATACAGCTCATATGAGGCTACCACCCATACAGGAAAAGAGCACTGTCTCTAGAGTCCTGATTCTTTCCATGGTTCCCGTGGCTTCTCCAATCTTCAAAGCCCTACCAGGAGGTCTACACTCTTGGTTAAATTCATCTGGGCTTCTACCAGACCAGTGTCTCTTCTCCCTTCTCCTCTCCTTAGTGCTCATCCTCCTCATTTCAAAGCCTGACAACTAATGCCTGTGTTTAGGAAACAGACCCAAACCAACATGGTATTATACACAAAAGATCAACCCAATAAACAAGCCATTAAGTGAGCAGGAGAGAAATGAGTCTTTGAACTTAGGAGCAGATTTCAGCTTGCAACATCCACTTTGTTACTTCCCCAGTCTATCGAGTGTGAATACGGTCTCTGAGATTACCGCATCTTCTGAGCCACCATCATCTCTTCCCTAGGATTCTAGAACAACTTAATGTGTCATCTACCTCTTCCTGTTGTTCCCCCAGAGAACCTTCCTTCTCCACCCTGCATTTACGGAGGGCTTCTAAAAATGATCATGACATTCCCTCACAGAAAACCTTCTGGTGGCTGCTCACAGCTCTCAGAATCAAATCCTAAATGACCTGTTGTAATTTGTCCCATGGTGTGCTCCTCCTTGCTTGTTAGGTGCCAGACATAATGGCACCCTTTTCATCATCAAATAGGCCAAGCTCCTTTCCCCAGCTTATAGCCTTTCCATGTGGGTTTCTTTGTATCTTAAAAACTCTTCTATCTCATATTTATCATCTCAGCTTAAACATCAAAAGTGATGCTATGAATTATGATTGTCAAATTCTTTTTCTTTTTTTTTAAAGATTTTATTTATTTATTTGACAGAGAGACAGAGAGATCACAAGTAGGTAGAGGCAGGCAGAGTGGGAGAAGGAAGCAGGCTCCCTGCTGAGCAGAGAGCCTGATGCAGGACTCGATCCCAGGACCCTGATATCATGACCTGAGCCGGAGGCAGAGACTTAACCCACTGAGCCACCCAGGCGCCCTAAAATTCTTTTTCTTAGGCCTCTTCTGGATCACCCAGGGAATGGACTTTCCAGGCTGCTTGTTGTTACGTGTGGTTACATGTCATTACGCGGCCGTGTGGCTAGCTCTGGGCCAATAAAATGGAAAAATGGAAGTGAGGTGTATTAAGCAATCTAGACTGTACCATCCTCAGCCTCCTTCAAATCCTGACCACACCATCCATTTACCTCTGCCGTGGGACTGTTTCTGCCCCATTTACAACATTTGTACCATCTGAAATTATCTCAAAATGTCCAGTTACCAGATCATTTTCTATCTTCCATGCAAGACTCCAAGATCTAAGATGGCGGGACCCTTGGGGCTTTTGACCATAGTTGTACCCAGTACTCAGTGTAGTGTCAATCTATCATAGATGCTCAATTAGTGTTTCTGAAATACATACACATAAGAGTGAATAAATGGAGAGAGCCCTTATATAAATAAAATGAGCTAATTGTTGAAGGCAGCAAGCACAGTGCTTGAGAGAATATAAGCAATCAACAAATATGCCTAATTAGAGCAAAAAAATTGAGTGAAAGGCCTTTCCATTTGTTTTTTTTTTTTATACTGTGGGGATGAAAGGAATAGAGAGGAGGTTAAGGCTTGAGACCACTGGTCCCTAAGAGGCAGTCTCAGCCTTAAACATCAAAATCCCCCAAGCAGGCAGAATAGAAATAGCCTTGGAGAGCAGTCACAGGCAAGAGGTGTCCTGAGGGAGAGAATGGACTCTGGGCCAAGCGTCTGAACTTTTCTTCCTAACAGCAACATGACCCTAGGATTGTTAGTCAGGATCTGATGTGCCGGGGCTAGGATGTCACCCACCCATGGAGCCCTTCCAAGGAGGTACTCCATACATCCTCAATGCACATCTTGGGCTTAGACTCTGCCAGATTTTGGCTAGGTCCTGACATTAAGAAATAAAGGAATCATCATCCCTGCTTTCAAGGATCCAGGGGGAGAGGCAGACATGCATTCAAATAATTTAAAGTAAAATACGACCAGTAGAATGAGAGCGACATGGACAAGTGGAAGCTGGTGTAGAGAACACAAAAGGAACACCTGTATCCATGCACTCATTAAGCCTGAGAAGACAATCTCTGTTGGGCCTAAAAAAAAGAGTCCAAGTTTCCCAGGAAGACATAGTCAGAAAGGCATTCTAGTCAGAGGGAACAGCATACACAATGCATGAAATCAAGAAAAATCTTCACCGATCTTGGGAAGAGCAAGAAGTCCTGGTGATTAAATCTTGTATGTATTAGAATGTCTTGCCTTTTGCACTTAAGTGACATGTGGGAAAGAGACACAATAAAAAAATGTAGACACAGAGAAAATTAATCTGCTAGGAAAAAAGATTTACTAATTGTTTCTGGACATTTTGTTTTGTTTGTTTGTTTGTTCAAGCTGAAAATAGAACTAATTTCTGAACTCCCATCATCTTCTGGGTTCTTTTTTAAATGTATTGCTCAAGTAATGTGATGTCAGTAAAACAGAAAACTCAAAATTAGAAAAGAATTGCCCAGAATACCACCTCCCTAATAACCACATGTTCATATTCCCATGTTCCTTCAAGGCTTTCCTTTGACAGGCCCATCCCCCTCTCAGGGGACAGAACAAATGGAAACAGGATCGGACTGCATTTTAATCATGGCAGAACACCGCAGGGCCCCCTGAAGGAGCAGCATGGAATTCCTGTCCCTGGAGAACTTAGACTGGAGATTGATTATGTATAAGCCTGCCTGAAAGAGGGCTGGCCATTGTCCACTCTTCAAGATAGAGATTTCTAGAATATGGAGAGTCAGTGTAAGTCTCTAGTTCATGGATTTTTAGATCTTGGATCCAAGATGTATGATGCTCCTAGTCCATCACAGTTGGTGGGGCGGGGGAGTCCATGAAAGATCTTCAGGAATCCAGGAGTCACCTGAAACTGTACACCAAAATTTTTGTAAGTATATAGGGGCACTTTCCAGAGAAAGGGTATTCTGCTCTTCAGAGAGTTGATGTGTGATTTAAGTTTGAATTTTTGCGTGGTTGGTTTTTGTTTATTCTCCACACCACAGTGGATCAACATGTCTCTAACATTGTTCTGAGGCTTGGGATCTGAACAAAGTTGGCTCCTGGATCTTGGCACAGGACCAAGCTCTTTTCTATGCAGTAGTTCAGAAAATCCAGGGTCTCCACTTCTAAATCACACCTCAAACTTGACACGTTTCTCTATCCCCATCACCTAACCCTGGCCAGGCCACCATCACCATCTCCCACCAGAACAAATGTGACAGACATCAAGCAGGTCTCCTTGGTTACAACCTTATTTTCAAAGAGTCTCTCTCGAGTGCCTTTTTTTTTTTTTTAAGAATAAAATTATATCGGTGCCATATTGAAAATTCTCCAGTGGTGCATTTGCCTTCAGTATAATCCAAGTTCCTTAGTATGGCACATGAAAAGCACTACATGAACCATCTCCTTTCCACTTCTACAGTCCCATCTGATGCTACCTTTCCCCTCCCTCAGTAGGACCTAATTGGGAGGAACTAAATTCTGCTCCTGAACTTACCCAGCTATTTCTCACCTCAAGGTCCACACCCACATTGTTCAATTTTCTGGAACACTCTTTTCTTCTCTTCACATGGTTAGCTCCTTACCATCATACAGGTAGGCCTCAGCTTAAAAATATCTCCTCCTCAGATAGATCTTTACTGACCATCCTTTCTTCATGGATTACTATCTTTATCACATTAATTTTTCTATTATCAAGTTTTATTCATTCATCATAATAATTACTTTCTGATCATATTTTATGCTTGTGTATTTTTTTTTGTCTGCTTTCCCAACTAGACTCGAAGCTCCATGGGGGCACAGGCATTGACTTCCTTCTTCACAGACATATGCGCAGTCCCTGACATCTACCTGCCAAATAGTTGGGCTAAATGGTTGGATGGATAGAACGCTAGATGAATGAATGAATGAACAAATGAATGAATGAATTATTGCCTTCTAAACAGCTTCATGTTCTATCCATAGGCACAGTACTATTCACCACCTCTGTACCCTATGTCCTCAGATATCCAGAGATGGCCATGGTGGCCTCTTGGGATGGGAATCAGTGAGAGCCAAGGAGGAGTGCTAAGAAGAGTTAGAGGCTATCCGCTAGAGGTTGTACCTATGGTCCAAACCACCTGATCCTCAATTGCTTGGTGTGCCTGGCTTTAATCCAAAGCACCTTCTATATCTCAGGGGACTCGGGGAAGGGGAGCTGAAGCAGGAAGGAGGGCTTTCAGACTGAGTGCAGCAGACTAACCATTGAGAAGGGAAATTCAGAAGGTCTTCAGGGAACTTTCTCTGATAAGCCTCAGAGTAGTTTTAGAAGAGCAAAGGAAGGAGTGCGAATAATGGTGATCTGGTACTCACCTAGGGCTCACTTCAAATAGCACAGGGATGGGTGGGACAGAAAGTCACTTTTTCCTTTTCCTCTCCCCAGACTGACAAACCCACATGGCTCCCAGTGGGTCAGACCCATGAGGCTCTCCCTCCTTCTCCTTTCTCCGTACTTCCTTCTTGCCCATTCCCATCAGTGTTAGGCTCAAATTCCCAAATCTGCCTGCCTCACCCCCAACACTGTGAAAACTGAAGGTCATGTTTGTCAGAGGTCCCGGTCTCCCTGAGCTCCAAATTGATACACACTCCCATCTTTAGTTCTCCCTCATGGTGGGAAGGTTCTATAATCCAGATGCTGACCCTTTGGGGTCAAACCATCTTCATCCCATGACCCAAAACCTAGTCAGTTCTGAGCAGTTCTGAAGGGAAAAATTGGGAGGCCTGTTCTTATTAATTTTTATAACTTTATACTTAGGGAGGCAGTATAGCTCACTGGTTAAAACCATGGGCTCTTGACCCATGGGTCATGCTCTTAAGTCAAAGCCCAGCAACTCCCCTGAAGGGCAACTCCAACCAAAGTGACTTTTCTCCAAACCTCAGTCTCCAATCTATAAGATGGGTATGAATAGTCCCTTCCTCCTTTGGTTGCTGTAAGGATCGAGTGGGTGCCATTGGCAGTCCACCCAGCCCCTTAGAGCTTGCAAGAGCCCAAGTGGATTTCCAGCTCCCACAGCCTGCATATGTATACCTGAAGGTCAGCTTGTTTGTTTTTAAAAATTTGGCCAAAACAGCAGAAAGTTTCACTGCATGTGTGTGCATGCACACATATACAGGCACATGGAAGTCTAAAGATGCTAAGGAATTGCACCTCCAGGAGCTGGCTTCAACCAGTGACCTTGGCATCGGTGTGTGAATACCCCGGCTCCCTGACTCCTTGAGGTGGAGGGCGATGGTGGAGTGGAACACAGTGTTCCAGAGCATTGCCCTGGGAGGAAGCTCCAGCCACCCATTCTGATAGCTGGCACCATCCCACACTTTTTGTGGCCTTCTTGGCCACATCTCCTTGTCTGTGTTCAATTTCCCAAGTAAACTGCTTGTACTGGAATCTTGGTCTTGGGGCCTGCTTCTGGGAGAACCCCTGCCGAGACTAAATTCTCAGCACAGTACCGGGCTCTCAGTAAACCCTCATATTAAATGGCTCAGCTATTCTTGCTACAGAAGTTTGTGCCTCCCCTCAGTCCACGCCACCCAAACTCCAACCAAGGGGACACGCTGCTCATCGGGGTGAATGATCAGCCTGGGCCTGCCAGCACAACACCCCTGTCTGCACGGATCACCAGCCAGGCTACTCCTCATGCTGTGAGCTCAGCGCATGCTCAGGGAGACCACCAAGGTGTTCCTCCCTGGCGCAACCCTTCAGCCTCCAGGACATCTGACTGCAGGCCTGTGGATAAACCTGTCTCTTCAGGTGAGGCAAGAAGCTTCCCGGCCCTGCCCTGGCTAGCCAGAACAGGTCTGGCCAGTTGCTGCTCCTTTGGTCCAGAAGCCAATCAAAGGCAACGCAAGGGCCCTTTGTCCAACACTTGTATTAAGAGCCTCAGCTGGGCACAAATAACTCCATGAATCTGTCTGTACATCTCTCTTTGCTTCTTGTCCATTTACATCCTCAGAAGTCACTCCCTATAACTCTGTTTCCCATAAAGAGAATTGCAGGAGGTATCACCACCCAAGACCCTATAATTTCACAGGCAGGTTTCAAACTCTGCTAACTCCGAGCCCAGCCCAGCCATCCAGGATGCACACTCTGTATTCCTCTGACAAGCCCTAAGGCTGGTTCTGGGCTGGGCACAAGCACACACAGGCTCTGCAGAAACACATAGGTTCTTGGCAAACTCCAGCCTCCGGGCTCATGGACTCTCCCAGCGATCTTGGAAACAGCCACAAACTCTTTGGGCTGACTGGCTGGTTCCTGGCCACCAAGAGTATTTTCAACTCTAAGGGCAAGGACTTTTCCATAGATTAATGCAAAGATTTGGGTAAAGAAAAACTTCAGTTCCCCTATGGTCTGCAGGCATTTTGGCTTTCATTCTGAATATGAACATGTTCCTGACAGCACATGCTTCCTCTTCTCAGCCTGACTCCAGATTCTTCCCATTCTCTTATCTGTCCTGGAGAATGCTTCTTGTCCATTTTTCTGCCCGCACTCCAAACAGTAACATGAATTAAACTGAATCATAGCTTATTTGCCTAAGTGTAGCATCTAGTGCATGTCTAGCAATGCTTGAAGCATTGTAGGGTCACTGAGAGGGAAGCCTTTGCAGTCAGATTGCCTGGTTTCAAATCCCTGTGCAACTTCACTCTGGAATCCTCGACAGGTCAGTGAACCTCTCTGATGCGGTTTTTAAAACATGGTACCCCAGTTCTATGACCCTTCTCCCGCTGAGAGTTGGAGACTTTGTCCCCTTCCCTCAAGTCTGGGTGGACTTAAAAACTTATAACATCTCTGCCTGCTTCACTAGGGACACTCACTTGTGGCGTCCTGGGCCTCCAGGTACAAAGGCTGACTGTCCTGAGACTACCACGTGGAGCGACCATGGTAGACGCTCCCATCTACACTTGCAGCTAAGCCCTGCCTTTGGCTCACCTAGCCCATTCAGCAGGCATGGAAGGGAAGGGGCCATCCTACCAGTGGATACTCCTGTTCCACTGTTCCAAACCCCAGCTGTTCATGTTACCCCAGCCCCACCCTTCCCCTCCCCCCACTCCCCCACCCCAGCCATGAAATCCCAGCCCAAGCCCCAGACATCAGAGAGCAAGGGAAAACTGCCCTGCAGGGCCCTTTCCAAATTCCTGACCCACAACATGTGTGAGCTTACTAAAATGGATACTGTGTTCTGTTGCTAAGTTGTGTGATGGTTTGCTGCGTAGCAATAGCCGATCAGAACATCCCCTAATCCTTACTTTCCGCATCTGTAAAATGGTGCCTTGAATCATGGCTTCCTTGTTGAGTTTAATGAGAAGTGAAAGGTTGCTGTAACCTGGCACCCTGGGAATGCCCCGATGCTAGGATGATGGTGGTGGTGGTGGTGATCATTGCCACGTACACTGTTCCCCTTAACTGAAGCACATATGGGTTGCATATATTTGATGAAGATCCCCCATTTATTTTTTGTGCAAACTCTCTCTTCTCATTAGAGGACTGAGAGATACTCATAGAAAAGATGAGCCTGACTTTCAGCTAAAAATAATTTGTCTGTAAGTTTGGGAAATGTTATTCGTCCCTTCCAAGGTGCTAATATGGATTTGGTAATGTATTTGTGGTGTGGGGGGGGGGGTAGTATCTGTGTGAATCTGGGACTTCACATTTGTTTCACATTCTCCCCAGGCAGAAGCTCCCAAACTGGTGGGCACAGACGTAAGCAGAGGCAGCAGGGGTCCTAAGGATGGACTCGCCACACACGGAAGAGCCAGGGGCAGTGCGTGGAGCGCCCAAAGCGGTAACTGACACTCCCATTAGTGAACTTCAGGTTCCCTTCCAAGCCTAAATGCTTCTCTTTTCTTGTGCACAGATCAATATGTCAGGTGAGTGTCTTTCTGCAGCATCAGAGCCATGAGACCCTCGCGGGTGAGGGGGCCTCAGCCCCTCCTGGGGGCCCCTGGGCCCGGGCCTGTTTGAGCAGGTATCTGAGATGTGGGCCAGACCACACTTGAGCATCCAGCCGTCAGCGCACAAAATCAGATCTGATCGAGCCCGCGGAAGATAAATGAGCTGGAGTCCCCCAGCCCCAGATTTGGTCATCTCTTTATGAGTTCTGAAGGGCCTATTAGCAGCTCTGATGAGTTCTGGGGGAGATGAAGAGGGCCTCGAACAACGTTAGCTGGCAGAATCAAATCACTCCCGATGCCCCTAGGGAGAAGGACCAGCTGCCTCGCAGACACCACGGCCTCCCGTCTCCAGTGCCCAGAAGGTTTATATGAACATTTGGGGCGGGGGCGGGGGGAAGGTAAGCACTTTTTTTTTTCCCCCAGCAGAATCGCCTAAGAATTTGCTCATATATATAATAGCTTCTCCTCGGGCAATTTGATGTCCCTGCTTAGATAGGTGTGCTCGCATTTCGCCCTCTCGGACTCCCTTGCTTAGAAGGGTTTGTCATCATCCAGAGCGGCCAGTGGAAGCCAGTCCCCTAGGCACCCTGTCCCAGCCCTTGTCCCACTCAGGCAGCCCTCTGGCATGCCTGCAGGTGCGGGGGCCCAGGGCAGCTTCGTGCTGGGCGCCACGGGCCATCAGCCCTCTCCGGCAGCAGTTAACTCCGCTGTGACACAGGACAGCCCGTGCCACCCCGATGTGACTGTCCTGATGAAAGGGGATCGATCACGAGTGTACGCGCAGAGGAGACGTCCGGCATAGGAGCCTCCCAGTCCCCTGCTGCACCTGAGCAAAGGGCTTCTGGAGGAAGCATCCACGACCTCGAGGTTTTCCGCAGCTTATCAAAGAGAGGAAGAAGTGGGTAGATCTAGATCCTTCTACGGAGAAGGAAACACCTCCCTGAAGAAAAGAAAACTGCAGACAGATTGATACCAACCTTGTACATCTGGGGCAGGTCATGAGGTAGAGACCAAGGAAGCCGTACTTCCCAGCTGCAGGACCTTGGTGGGGTCACTCACCCTCTCTGACCCTCAGTGTGTCACTCTATTATAATTAATAGTAATCTGTGTTGAAAGGCTGTTGTGCAGAATGTCTGTAACATACCTGAGAGGTAGGTAGCTGGCGCTTAGTGCGTCTGCCCATCGGTATCAGTCACTTTCTTCCTCCTTCCCTTAACTTCTGCCTGTGCCATGCGGAAATGCTCACCACCTGCCTTGCTCTGGCTCTTGCCTCTCACTGTGTGTCTGTCCCTTTGAAACTTGCTTTGTTCTTCACCCATTCTGGGGCCACCGTGATTCTGGTGGCCTTCTTGCTCAGTAATCCCACCAGTCCCCATTACTCAGACCCACACCTGTCACATCCAACGTTGTGCTTGTGTGTCTATCTGTCCCCTACTGGATTGTGAGCTCCTTGAGGTCGGAGGCCCTTACCAATTAAATAGTGATTTATTGAGTGGTCTTAAATGTTTTCCTTTAAAATCAAGAGACAGCTATGTACCAAGCACCATGCCAAGGAATGGAGAGAACAGAGAATGAGACAGAGAGGGGGCCTGGCATCTTAGGGTGTAAAGTGACGGTGGGGAGAGAAACAGAAACCAAAACAAAATACAAAGTAAACAGTAAGATAATGAATTTCTGTAACATGTCCTTCCAAGGATGGAAACCAAAAGATTGAGGCAAGAGAAACTGAAAGATGATACATTGGGTGGGAAAAGCTTTCAAAAGGGCTCCATTCAGTGAGCATGTCCCATAAGCCATTAAGGATGGCACCAGAAGTGCTCTCAAGTGATGGTAAATAATGAAGAACCACCTCTGTCAAATAGCAAGAGAAGAGAATTTCTTCAGACAGAGGCAAAAGGATATGCAAAGGTCCTGAGGAAAGCCCTTGATGTTTCTTGGAATAAAGGGAAGTTACCCTGCTGGAGCTGGATGAATGGTAGGGAGAGCCATGTATGGGAAACACAATGAAGGAGGTAGGAAGCGGGTCACAGGGCTCAGCAGGACAAAGAAAGGTATTTTGATACGAGGTCGGCAAACTGTGGCCCATGGGTCAAGACTGGTCTGTTATCTGTTTTTATAAATAAAGTTTTATTAGAACATACGTAATATGCATTAGATTACCTGTATTGTCTAGGGCTGCTTCAAGCTATAAAAGCAAAGTTGGGCAGTTGAGACAGATGCCTCATAGCCCGCTAAGGGGAACATACACACTATCTGGCCCTTTGCAGCAAAACCTGGTGGGCCCCTCATTTAGATCATACAAAAAGATGCTGGTTTGAGGGTTTTTAACTGAGGGGGGATGTGGTCTGATCAGACACTCAGAAGAGTGCCTCGTGCAGACTAGGTTCTCAGATGTTGAGTTGAGTGAGTGAGTGGATACTTAGACAAATAATGCTTCATTATCCACAACCATATAATACAATCCCCTCCAGTAGCACAAACAATAGGGGGTTTACAGGACTGAGCGGGAGCCCCCCGTCTATCCAGGAAGATGTTTTTCACAGCGCTAACAGCTGACGGATACTTCAAAAATTGAATGTTTTATGCAGCTTCAGATTGAAAATAGCAGTGTGGTTTTCACCACAGGGAACCCTCTTAATGTAAATCCAACCCAATTACACACACACAGGCAGGCGCTGAAATTTGCAGCAAGACTGAGTTTCGCCCAGCAGCAAATGAGGCACAGCTCGGGAGAGGGAAGGAAGGCCTGACCAAGAGGGTGCACCTCCGCCCTGGGGGGCACTGCGTGTGACTCATGAGTGGGGGTGCCGGGTGGCTTGCAGAGCCCAAAAGGAAAAGGATAAAGTGGCTTATGCAAATGGCGCGGCAGACGGCACTCCACCATTGCAAAATCATGAATAGGGGAAATTGCTCGAAGACCATAACTAACTTCTGGCTGCCGTAGGCCGTTCCTCTGGCCAGCTACAGATGACCAAAGCCTTGCAGGAAGTTGGAGACTGAAACTCTTTTTTTTTTTTTTTTTTTTTTTGTTCTCTTCAATCAATGGCAATAAGCTCTGTGCAATTCATGCAAGATGAGACAGGTAGAGCGCTGGGTGTTCTCATGCCAAGGCAGACGGCACACAGGGTTGGGGTACCTTAGACATCTGTGCTGTGGCCTGGGTCCTCTCCAAGTGCAGGAGGGCCCTCTACTCAATATTCTTGACTGAAATAGAGACATGGGACCCTTGCCACCCCCTGCTAAGTATGTAGGGGTCCCCTCTTGTGTTCTTAGGAGGATGTATTCATTAGGTCTGCCATAAAAAACCACCACTCACCGTGGGGCTTCAAACAGCAGAAATTCATGTTCTCCCAGTTCTAGAGATGAAGTCTAACATCACAGCGCCGGCAGGACCATGCCTTTTGGGGAGACACAATTCTACCCACAATAGATCTGTGCATTGAGATTCTAGGGAAAGACCCTATGGTAGGAAAAACTCACGGCACAGATTAGGAATTATCGCCACTGACTAGAGAGGACACTGGAGAAGGAAGTCATGTTGCATTTGTGTGAAGGCTCTGGGTGTGGGTCATCTCTAGTGGCCACACATAGTGAACACCAGCACATAAAAGACCGGAACACCAGTGCAACATACATGCTATGCACCCAAATCCTCCTTTTCTCAGAGGCTTCTCTGTTCTCAGCCCTTTCTCCCAAGAGCATCTCCCGAACAGCCATCTTCTCTCTACCTTCGGCCGACTCTGTATCTCTGGCATTCAGACTCTGCCCTCTACTCTCGAATCCCCGCCCCCCACCCTATCTGCCTCTTACCTCCGGCAAAGACCAATGCTCTTCTTTTCCTTCTGTGTCCTTTGGTGGCCTCTGGAAATGCCAGATGACACTCCAAACATGAGCCCAAACTGGTTCCCCTTCATCAAAAGTTAAGAAGGCCTCCAGAATTTTTTTTTTAAGTCATAGCAATAAAAATAGCCATCCCTACAGACTGATCCGTCTTCCTGGAGTGAAGACATATTTTTTCCATCTTCAGAAAGGCATCTTTCTACCCAAGACGTGTAGGATCCACAATTTCTAAGGCAGCAAAGAGAAACAGATTGAGAATCACAGCAGTGCAGGTTGGAGGTTCCTTGCCCCTGCAAACCTTTGGCAAGCAGTGTGCTAGGCACCTCACCTCGGAAATGTTACAGAGGCAGGTGTTCTCTGAAAGGCCTGTAGCCTAATTTTAAGTGGAAACATCCACTCAAAGCTACCGGATTGGAAAAAGAAAAAGCCATCTACATCAGCCTGTCTCAGTCTATAATGTGCATACAGATCACCTGGGGGTCTTGTTAAAAGGCAGATTCTGATTTAGTAGGTCGGGCTACAGCCCGAGAGTCTCCGTTCCTAACAAGGTCCCAGAGGAAGATGAAATCTCTCCCTGACCACACCTTAGAGTTAAGGATCTATATAAGCCCCTGGGAAAGAGATGAGCCTTTTTATAATTGCTCACCCCAAAGCATGTGTGTTCAAGTCGGGAGGAGTCCAGTTGTCATGCTGATCCCCCTTAGTCAACACAGGAAATTCTCCAAGAAAAATGAAAATGCCCTCCCCGGCGTTCTCTATAGCTATTTTCATCTTGAATATCAGGTAGGGTTTGTCAATATGTTTATGTTCTAAACTGAAACCAATGCCAACCAAGTTTCTGCCACGTTATCTATAGATCTGTGTATCTATCCAGAGATGTCTTTATAAAATTCTTCTGTTCTAGGAGAAATAAAGGTTTTGTAATTGCACCCTGATTGTGGCAGGAAGTAGAAGAAAGGTTTCACATTGAGGTTTCTGGATGTGCCGTGGCATTTAATCCTCACCAAAACCAGCCAGGAAAGGTGAAGAAATGGGGGCCCAGGAAAGCTAAATCCAAAACTGGCTCTAAATGCCAAAAATTATTGCCCTGGAATGTGTTGTCCCTCATGGTCTCTGAGGATTGGGTCCTTCTTGGTTTCCCCTAACTGGTGCTCAGGTCTGGTTCTTCCTTGTGTGGATCCAGTGTAGAGTCAGACAGAAGCAAGTTTGCCTCCCCACTCTCCCTGAACCTTAGCTTGCTCATGTTAAAACAGGAGATATCTGGGGGCACCTGAGCGGCTCAGACAATCAAGCATCTGATACTTGATTTCAGCTCAGGTCATGATCTCAGGGTAAGGAGTTGGAGCCCCAGGTCAGGCTCCACACTCAGCTCCGTGTCTGCTTGGGATTCTCTCTCTTCCTGTTCCTCTGCCCCCCCCCCCCGGCATGCACACCTGCTCTGTTTCTCTGCAAAGTAAAAATCAATCAATCAATCAATCAATCCATTGCCTTACGTGGACCCCACACAACTGAATGCCTATTCTCCGCCCCCAACGCCACCATGGCAGCAGGAGCCCACATCACTGTTCCTGGGGTCCCAGAAATCCACTGCACAGTCATTTCCTGCGTGTGCTAACTTCCTCTCCACAGCACCCAGCTACGAGGTGCCTCGCCCGTGACACAGAGCCAGGAGTGGCCAGGGCTGAAGCAAAATCATGACTAACTTCTGAATAAACCATGGGGATGCCGGGATGAGGATCTCCACCCCCATCCCATAACTCCCTGACCTTTTCTGAGTGGGGCTGGGGACAAACCACCCTACGTCTGGGGTATCTGAACGTGCCCATCCCTTCTCAACTTGCACGTGCTTGGTTTACTGGTGAAGGCCTCGGCTCTGCAACCCGTTGTGGAATCCCAGCTCTCACTGTGCAGGTGCACGGCTTGAGGCAAAGTAATCAGCTTTTCTGTGCTCAGTTTTCTCACCTGTAGACTCCATGAAGTTGCTGTAAAGGGTACGTGAAATAACCCACACACCACACTTACTTAAATCCTGGCTCAGGTGTACATTCAGCAGTAACAGCAACTGATGTCATTTTTGCTTCTTCATTGTCACTGGCTGCCCTCCCTGCTGATACAGTTGTTACCTTTTCCCCACAAATCCTGTCTTTTTCATGGTCTGGGCTTAGAGAATCAAACTCTTCTTGAAACTGTAGTTTTCTTTTTCCCTTCTTTCCTCTGGTAAATATCATTAGAGCATAGAGTTTTTCTTTTTCTTCTTTTTTTTTTTTCCTTTTTAAAAAATATTTTGTATTTATTCTAATTTGACAAAAGACAAATACTATTTTTTAATGATTTTTTTAAAAGATTTTATTTATTTATTTGATAGGCAGAGATCACAAGTAGGCAGAGAGGCAGGCAGAGAGAGAGGAGGAAGCAGGCTCCCTGCTGAGCAGAAAGCCTGATGCAGGGCTCAATCCCAGGACCCTGGGATCATGACCTGAGCCAAAGGCAGAGGCTTTAACCCAGTGAGCTACCCAGGTGCCCCAAGACAAATACTATTTTTCCAGCTTTATTGAGATATAATTGACATATATCATCTTGTAATTTAAGATATACAACATAATGATTTTATAGATAGATAGATAGATAGATATAGATAGATAGATAGATATCTCCAGAGTTTTCAAATGGAATGGCCACTGGAAATAAGTTCCTTTGAGTTCTGGAATAGGTTAATTTTGTTCAAACAAAATAACAAGCAAATCTGATCTTAAATTCTTACTCTTGTAGGAAGGTGATATGTTCTAGGAACATGGTGTTGAGAAAGAGTCTGGGGTCTTACTTGGGATGAATGGCAAAAAAAAAAGACAAAGAATATTAAAATTAAAATAATTCACTGATGATGTCCAATATGGCTAAAAAAATGAGAAATTAGCAACAGAGCAAACGTGCTACTCATTTTGCTTTCCATGTGTTGCAGAAGATGGGGTTACCAGGCTTGGAGTCAAAATTGTTGGTTCAAATCCTGACTTAGCCCCTTCACAGCTGGTGTGGCTTTAGACAACTTAGCTGACATTCCAGGTCTTGATTCTTAATTTTTTATGAACAGGGGCTTCTCTGAATGTTTTATGATGATGATACACCTAATGTCATTTTAGACACAGAATGACAGTGGTATCAAATCTCTCCCTCTCCCCTCTTCACCCTCCTGTCCTCCTTCTTTCTTTTTCTTTTCATGCTTTCTTAATACTGACTAGTTCCCCCCATCCTTTTCCTGATGACCTATCCCCATACAATTTACACTTGAGGAGGAATATTTCAGCCCTTCCCCCAGAGCACGTGTTGACCCCCAGTTCTAAACCTACAAAATGGGGGAATCTTCTCCCATTACCAATAGCATGCCCTCAGAAGCCTTATACAAAATGAGTAGTGTTGGTAAAGCTTAACCCCTCAATGTTGCTGCTAGCTATTCTGGAAAACAGACGAGCCATTCAATCATTGGTTGATTAAGACCCTACATGCCAGCCCTGCTTTGGTCATTGGGGATAGAGAAATGAAAGAGATCATCTTGTAATAAACAAGCCAAACAACTAAATTATCTTCGGGGATGAAGGCAGGATTCCTGGAGGAGGTCACCACTGAACGAGACCTTAAATTTATCTCAGCAGAGCAGGGAGAGTACATCGAAGGTGTGGGGACTCCCAAGCATAAAAGGGTAGATCCCCAGAAGTGTGTGCATTCCCCTTGGAATGCCTTCTCCTCACTCTCAAGACCACCCTACTCCTCATCCCCACTCCATTTCCTAGAATTCCCTCTATGCTTCCATCCAGGCTTACACCTCTGGTCCCTGGTCACCTCTGCCAGCATGAGTTACTTTGTCCGTGTGGTCTGTGGTCTAACTGTCATACAGCCCACCAACCCAGTCCAGTGAAAGGGTGACCAAATGCACACCCATGAAAGGGTGACCAAATGAACACCCACATCAGAATCTCCTGAAGAGCTTATGAGAAATGCAGTGTCCTGGACCCCAGCCATGACTGGCTGAATCAAAGAAGGAGGGAGGAGCCCATAGAAGTCTACATTTTCACGCGATTTCCCCATGGCTCCACTGCACATCCAAGATTAGGAACCCTGGATTCCAACCTTTCTCAGGTGACACTAATCCATAACAGCTTCTCTCTCCAAAAGGGAATCTACTGAGCACCTTCTGTAAGCTGGGCCTTCTCTGAGGAGCATTACTTTCATCATCTCTTTAATAGTGATCATGCCCTTAATTTGTACCCTGCTTTGAGCCAGGCTCAAACATCGTTCACATTTAATTCCCTCAACAACCGTCTGGACTAATGCTTGGAACAAGCAAGAACTCTCTAAGTCATCCCTTCCTCCTAGAACGTTGGACACTGGAAAGCAGCAGGAATACCCTTGTGTCCCAGAGATGACCATCCGGATCCACCCAGGCTGGCCAACGAGCACAGAAGGGAAGGCACAGCGATGTGGGCTGGGCAGGCATAAAAGGACTCAGACCTTGTCCCCTGCATGTTCTTTTCAACCCAGATTCCTGCATCTTTGACAAATGAAATAGATAATGGTGGGGAAGATTCTTGGGAGTGGTCTGCCCAGTGCACGCGTGTGATGTGTGCGCTATCTGGTGTAGTGTTCTTAGGAAGAGAGACGTGGGTTTAAAACCAGGCTCTGTCACTGCTAATCTGTGAGACTGTGAGTGAGTCTGGTGAAATCTGTATGACATTGGATTTAATTTACCCCAAAGGGTCTGAGGAGGATTCAAGTCAATAATATAGGCAAAGTATCCAGCACACTCCAGAGTTTCAACACGTGCCGTCCCGAGAATGATGGTGGGCTTCGTGGCCTCTCACACTAACATTCCCACCTGATTTCTTCCTGGGCTCAGAGAATACCCACACTGAGATGCATTTGTTAATTTGCAGATCCCAGTCATGTGCTTTCTCTTATCTTTGTTTTCCCTGGAAGCTCAGACTCGCTGGGCAGGAAGGTGAATGGCCAGACAAGAGGCCCTCATTGCTTGGGGATTGGCACGAACTGAGAGAAATCCCAGAAGAGAATGGCATTCAGTGGGCCTTGGGAGCTGGAGACAGGATGAGGTATGATAGGACCCAGTACCCACTAACTACCTTCGGCCTGGCTTTATGGAAATCGCAGTGCTGAGGCTCACAGGTATTGACATGAGGGCTAGTTATAAGTACATGGGTTTGGGAGGGTTTCACGTGCTTCCAGAGGCCATGGCCGACCTGATAAGATAGAAGTGGGCTGAGAGACGTGCCAGGAAGGCAGAGAGAACTCCCGCCATTTGTCAGGAAAGCACACTGCTCCAGCCCCCAGCCTCAGTGTCCATGTGCTCTACCTCCACAAGTACACACACCATGGTAGGTCATGAGGGCGGCTCTTCTCCATGACGGCAGGGAGCCTGTCCACCTGGTTTACTGTTCTAACCAGCTCAAAGGATGGTAGTTGAATGAAAGAATGAATCCAAAGAACCAGAGGGAGGCTCAGCCCTGGTTTTAGAAAGATCCTCCCTGTTCTGAAATTTCACTGTTGAGGGGAAGAGAAGAGTGTGGGTGTCTCTGAGTGCCTAGCAGGCCACTAGGAGACTTCCATACACTCCCTCACTAATCTTGTCCTAGCAACGTTACTAGGTGAACGTCCCCACATTCGTTGCACT
Source organism: Mellivora capensis (assembly GCA_004024625.1). NCBI lineage: Eukaryota > Metazoa > Chordata > Mammalia > Carnivora > Mustelidae > Mellivora > Mellivora capensis. The sequence continues at coordinate 34,295 of PISX010010548.1, forward strand.
CAAGGGAGCCTCACCTGCTTCTGAGAAGCAGCTATGAATTTCCGATGCTCTCCCTCCCATGCTGGTACTTTCCCCATCCACCACCTCAAGGCACTGGAGACCCCTAAGAACAGGTCACCAGTCAGGAGGCTTCATTTCACCCTCCTCATCTACTTATGCCCTTTGTTGGTCTTTGTTTTATTGGACTATTTTTCACCTACTTAACCCCAAGATCAGTTCTATCCAATAGAAATACAATGCCAACAAGATAGGCAAGTTCAAATTTTTTAGGGTTTCCATTAAAAAGACATCAAACAGCAAACAGATGAAGTCCATTTTGATAATAGATTTTATTTGATCTAACGTAACCAGAGTATTGTCAGCTCAACAGGTAACCAATACGGGCCATTATTAGTGGGATCATTAACATTACTTATTTGTACTAAGTTTTTGAAATTCAGGGTGTACTTTATATTCGTGGCACAACTCCAGTGAAATGAGCCACTTGTCAAGGGCTCAAAAAGCCCATGTGCCTCATGGCTGCCATGTGGAATAGAGAGTCTGTAAGTAAATTAGACAGAGGATCAGTCAGTGTTTAGGATCGAACAGAGAATTAGCAAGGAGCCTACAGCACCTTCCCTGGGAGTTCTTGCCTCAGGGACCCTGCTACTGGTGGTCTTGGGTAAAGCCTGGTAGGGGATGGCCATCTGCTGCAGGTTCCCTGCTATTTGTATTCCTGGGGGAGGGTCAGAAAGATCCCCCCCATGATAGCAGGTTGTAGGAACACCCATTTCCCCACTGGAGTTTCTAGATCAGCCCAAGAGGTCTGTCATCCAAACTGAGCTCCTTCCCTGGGAGGGCATGGTTTTACCCTGTGGGCCTTTCCTTCTTCCGATCTGGGAAGCCAGAGCCCTCCTCTGCAATACCCCCTCCCCAAAAGACACAGACACATACACGCAGTCAGGTGGTCAGGACAGTCAGGTGGTCCAGACCAGCAGGAGGGCTGTGAGGGCCCAGAATCCTGGGTCCAAGCTAGCAAGGCAAGAATTCCTTCCTCCCCCAATTTACCCCCACACCCTCACTGCTGGAACTTCCTGGCAGGGCTCAGGAGCAATGTCCGTCCCACCCGCCATATTGGAAGCTTTTCCTCCCTCCTATCTCTCTCCTGCCTGTGCCTTTTTCTTGAGCATCTACAGCTAGAGGTGGAAACCTGCCAGGCTAAGCCTGGCCTGGCCAAGGAGCCTGGAAGCAGCCCATCCCTTTGTTAGAGGAAGCACTTCAGCCTCATTTGCTGAGACGCCATTCGTGTCCACCAGGAACTTGGCAGCCAACAGATTAACAACAGCAACTGGATAATGTTTCCTGAGCACTTACTATAGTCTTGATCCTGAGCGAAGTCCATGACATGGATTGCCGTACTTAATCCATTCCCCTCTGTGGCAGCCTGAAGGAGCTATTTGAAACACGAAACTGATCATACAGCCCCTTCCCAGAGGACAGCACTTCTGTGAATTCCCAGAGAGCTTAGGATAGAGACCCAGATCCTCAGCCCAGCCTCTGAGACCGGCCTGCACCCCAGCCCCGCCCACCCTCCCCTTCTCCCTACACTCCAACAACCATCCTTGCAGCTGCCGGGGGCCTTGGCAGGGCTGGGGGTGGGGTTGTGCTCCCTCGGAGACCATGGCAGAAGTGTGTGGGCTGTCTCTCATATTTACTGGTTGTCCCCACCTCCTTGCCTGTCACCCAGGGTGGAAAACACGAAACGACCAATTATTATTCACTGTGACTTCACACACACGAACACTAGCACAGACACATGCCCGAACACACAGCTTTTCAGCTTCTTCAACATTGCTCATCCTGTAACTCGCCAGAAATTCCCAGTGGGTTCTCCCAATTAGTATAGTTCCCCTCTACAGGCGTCACTGCCTTGCTGGTGATAGAAGAGCCATGCACAGCCCCCCACCACCTCCTCACAGAATGAAAAGGATGTTTGCTGCCCAGGCACCAGAGGCAACTTGCCCCCCCTCCACCCCCTGGAAAATGCTTTCACCTTCCCTCCAGCTTCACAAGGCAGCCACACCAATCCACAGTCCATTATTAGGCCCACTTCACAGATAAGGAAACCAAAGTTCAGAGAGGGGAAGCAACCCACTCATATGGTCAAGAAGCACGGCAACCTGTGCTTTGAACACGGGTGGGCCTTGGAAGTTAAGGTGGTTGTGCTTTGAAGGGTCTGGCTGGAGACAATGTGCTGGAGAAGTGAGCCTGCCCACCTGAGCCCTGGCCCCCTGCAAGCTGCAGGGGCTGCCTCCCAGCCCTTGCTAAATAAGAGGGAGTGGTTTCAGCCTCTTCTCCTAGCAACTCTGGGTCGCCTCACACGGTTCTCAACCCCATCTTCTGTGTCCCAAGTTTCGAGTGTAGGGTCCTGTCTTTCTCACCAGAGACCTCTCAGGGGACACTGGGGTCTGAGTGATTCACTGAAAACAGAGACCATTTGCAGGGTCAGTCCCTCAGAGGTCCCCCAAAGCCACAACCACGTGCTGTCCACTCCATCTTCAAAGTGTTTTCAGTTAAACTCTGCACATGACTTTGCCCAGGACCCTATCCAGTCTGAGGTGTCTTTGAGCTGGGTCGGGATCCCAGCCCTCCTTGGCCTCCAGGTGTCCAGCCTGGCCCCCTCCGTGAAGAACTGGGACCACGTGCAGGGTCCGAGGCCTGCTGGTGCCCATGGAGGCAGATATCACCCCCCCCCACCCGTGCTGGACTCCCAGGGTCTGGATGACTTGGGTCTCTCCTCCACCGCTTACTCATTGAGAAAATTACTTTCTGGGACTCAGTTTCTTTGTGTATTAATTGAGAATAACTCTCTTTCAATTTTTTTTTAATTAGAGCGGTTATGGGAATTAAATGGGTTAATAAGTCCTTAGAATAATGTCAGGTACTTAGTATATGCTATTTTTTCCTCTCCTCTCCTAAAGCCTCCGGGCTGCTGTGATACTCCCATCACTGCAGAAATTGCTCCCGACGATTGCTCCTTCCCACTTTCCTCTCGGCTCCAGCTCTTGTCTCACCATTGAAACCCCCCGTAATGGAATCTCTCTGCCCAACACCTGGTGATTCCTAACAGAGCTGTGATCACCTGTCTGGGTTCTTATTCCGGGACTCCCCCAACTTGCTGTTTCTCAGATGATCCCCTCAAGAGCTCTCATGCTAGCATACTGCATGCCCAGGGTCCTGAGACCCCAGACCCCACTCCTACACCTGAGGGAGGGCATCACCCGAGCCCGAGCCCTACATTCACTCCCCCTCTCCCATAGCTCTGTTCTCCAGGGCTTGCCTCTGACTACCGTCATGTCCTCCAGGAGCTGGCTGAAAAGGGAGATTCCTGAGCCTGCCCCAGCATTTTTAACAGACTCACCAGGCAATCCCCAAGCCCATGGAACTTGAGGCCACTAACCCACAAGCCCCTGTCATGGGCTGCAGCCCAATGCACATGGCAGCTGGGTCCAATGTTGTCCCCACCCTCAACTGCCCCACATACCCACGAGGCACCTCTTGAGCCGAGCCCTCTTCCCAGGAGCCTGTTCCCCTGCATCTGGGGAATGCCTGTCCTTCCTCCCAGGGGCAGCTCCCTTGCCACTCCCCACCCCCAGGAATAGTCTCTGGCTCCACAGAGCCAAGCATGCACCTTCCCCCATATATTTAACAGTTGGCCTATCATTGCATGATGTACCCTCATTCCTCACTGGGCCTGGAGATCTGCAGCCACCCAGGCAGGGTCCCCTTCAGATCAGACAGGAGCACAGGAAGATGTCAAGACAGTGACCTGAACAGAGGCGGCTTTTTCTGAGCCACCGTTATGCGTATTTGCATTTTCTGATGGCTTCCATCCTGCTTTCTGAAGGCAAGGTAGACTCTCTCCCTCGGAATTCACAGATGAGGACCCTGGGGCTTGCAAAAGCAGAATGCAGAGCCTGCACGGCTGCTGAGTGGCAGAGCAACCTGCAGGGACAATAAGGACATCACTCAGCGGAGCTGGAGATGGTGTCCTAAAACGGGGGACAGCAGGCTAAAGACTTTGAGTCTTCGGCTGTGCATGTGCAGGCCCCCAGGACCCACCTTCCATCCATGGCACATCCGTGGCTCAGAGCCGGGCCTTAACCCAGGGGGACCCTGGTCAAACCCCAGCATCGTCGTCACAAGTGTGGGATCCACCCACACTCGGAGTGAGAGACTGGCTTCCTACTCCCACAGAAACGCGGCCAGAAATGACCCTCGTAGCCGGCATCCGCCAGAGACTTGTGTGACTTGCCACTTTCTTACAGGGACGGAGGGTTTGGTCAGAGAGGCAGAGGGCAGACAGGGAGGAGGACTTAACTCGAGGTCAGGTTTCCACTGCTGCGCAGCTCATCTCATCAGGGACGACTTAACCTCTGAGACGTGTGGCTTTCCAAAAATTAGAAATATCCTCTTTTTCCAAAAGGATGTTGGAATGGAGATAATTACCCCAATACAATCTGTGCTTATTCTCATAGTTTTGTTTTTTTTTTTTAACACGACAACATTTCCTACATGTGTTCAGTGAAGCTGAAAATGCTATTTTGATAATGGGCCCACAGAACGTTTAACAGGCCTGGATGACAATGTGAGACTTTCTTAAGGAAAGAGAAGGCAATGAAAAGCTATTATAGGAGTCATTAATGGGAACCGGGAGGTCTGCCGGAGATATCATTGCAATTCTCAGTTTTGCTGCTTTCTTAATAAGGCTCTTTGGAGATCAGTTCTGAAGCGTGATCTGTACAAGATCCAGAGCCACTGGCCCTGTCCCTGCTCAGCCTCCCCCTGCCCGTTACCAAGATTGAACCTCCCTCCCACAATCCCCTCCCCAACCACGACTGCATGAAAATGGACTGAGTAGCTACTCTGGGCCCATTTACCTACCATGTGCAGGTGTTAAGTTAAAAATTATCTTTGTCCCTGACTTCACAACCTTGAGGAAGGCAGACGAGAAAGAAGAACCGTGTGCTGGGTTCTAGGATGGGGCAGCACAGCACTCTGTGGGAGTAGAGAGTGGGGAGCAACTCCTAGTTCCTGGTCTTGAAAGATGAGTAGGACTTACCTAGTGTGAGAAACTGAGCCTTATCTGGCTTTAGTCCCCAAGCCATCCTTGAACCTGAGGCCAGAAGTATGGGAGACATTCTGATTGGCCACATGGTCCCATTTCCATCCTTGGAAATGATAACAAAGTCAACCCCTGGGAAGCTCATTGACTGAGTATAGGGGAAGAGTGTTTCCCTAAGGAATTGTTGTGGTCCTATTACCAGAAACAGGGGGAATGGATGCTGAATGGGCTAAAGGAACAGCCGGCCACTAAACACTTCTTAGCCCTCACAGAGGTCATACTATCTTCCATGTTCCATAGGAACTTGCTCCCAGAGGGAGTTACTCTGAACCAAGCCAGCATCCATAAAGCTCAATTCTGAGCCAAAGTCCTGATTTTCCCTGGGATCAAGGAGAACTTGCATCTTTGAGATTCACAGGCTTGGTTGTGAGGGAAAAGAGGTGACAATTACCTTGCCATTCTTTCCGATTTCCTACAATAATTAAACAGAGCTGGATATCCCAAGAAACTTTCCAGCCACTCTAATAATAATAATCCAGAGGGGGGAAAACACTCTGAAGTACATATTCTTAGGTCTTGAAGCCTCGAGAGAGGAGTGGTAAACCTTGCCACGAAATGAGTGAGGAGTCAAGTAAACTTACAGAGAAGCCTTGTAGGAGCCAGAAGGTAATCCTTACAGAAATGAATCGTGATAAATGGGCCCAGGTTGGAGGAACTGATAAACAGCTGGTTATGCTTGAGGGTATCAGAAACTCTCACACCCGTGACTTCACTTAATGCTCCAAAGAAGCCTGAGAAGTGGGCAGGATTTCCACTTGAGCCAACTTGTAGCCCCAAGAAATAAAGTAAATTCCAAATTTGTTATGGGGGAGGGTAATGGAAACCATACCCGAGGGGACCCATTAGTGTCTATTGTATCAAAAACGTTGTAATAAGGTAAAAACCATTGCTACCAGTGGGAGTGAGAATCCCTTAGAGGGAGGTAACTATCCCTGTGTGGGGAAAATCCTTGCTAAGTTACTGGTAGCCTTGGACAACCCCAAGGTGGGGATGTTCTGCATGAGGCAAAGGGTGAAGGAATGTATTGACTTTTCTTATAGTGCAGAGGAGGGAAGGAGGGTAACTGGAGAAGGCAGAGTGTTGGGGGAGTGGAGGAGGGAAGGGGCAGCCCGAAGGATCCCAACACATTTGGGGAATGGAGCTTCTCTTGTCTATTTACATTTGTTCGTGTTCCTGAGACGGAAACACTTCCTCTTCAGTTTGACCTAAGCACATGGATATTTGTTGTGGTTGTTTGGGTTGGTGTGTCCATGGATTTTGTTAGATAAAAAGAAGTGAAGAGCCTTGTCTGACGTCAAAATCAATATGGTTGGGAGCAAAGACTGCAGATTTCAGAGCAGGAGGCCGTGAGTCAGAGCAATTATGAGAAGTTGGGGAAGCCCCAGAGAGGGCCATGGAAGTGGGATTTGAGCCTACCTTATCCCAATTCCTGGGGGCTTGGCTGACATCCAGGTTACAGAAATCAAAACAGAAGAAATGAAAGAACGACTATTTGTTCAAAGTCCTTTCCACTGTAATATACGGTATCTTCTGAAAAATTCAGGGAGCCGTTATCTTTTCCCCCTACATCAGGCTTCCTAGCACACAAACTTCCCACAGGCCCTGCAGGCTCCCTCTTCACCTGGACAGGCAGTTCTTTCTGTCTCATCCTGTTCTGCTTTCCATCCTGGTGGGCTTTCTACGCAGCATCTGCCCCCAGACTTCCTGGAACACCTCTGCCCCCCTCACACGTGCCCTTCGCCATGCAGAACTGTGGAAAATCAGGAAGACGGAGGAGGCACAAGTGGAGACTCAGGAGGATCCTAGAAGTCTTCCATCTCCCAGGGTCGGGATGTGACTGCCCAGCCCCAAGCTCCACAAGGGCAGGAATCCTAAGTGTCTCATCCATCCTGATTCTCCCACACCTAGAAGAGGGGTTATTGAAATGCAGAACCTTGATACATGTTTCTCCAATGAATAAAGGATTGGACCAACTCCTTGAAGCCCTGTGAATTAAGTTCTATGACTCACAGAGGCAAAGAAACTGAGGGGTGGTGGGTTTCTCCAAGTTACAGAGCCCTGGGACCAGGAGAGAAAGTCAAGTGGGTTTGCCTGCAAAGCTTGCCTCGTGTCCCACCTCCTGTGCTGCCCTTTCTTCCTTTTTAAAGAGCCATGCTTCTTATTGCCCTGGCCCCCAACTTGCTCTTGGCAGTGAGCACACCCTCAGCCCACTTACAGGGGTGGCTGGCCACCATTTGAAGGCCTTAGAGGTGCACGGAAAGTGGACAGACATGCAGGTGTGGGCTCCACTCCCAGAAATACCAGTGTCACTGTTTGAGAGCAAAGAATCTGCAGGTTTATCCTGGATCGGTGACGTGACTATTCCCTTAACACAAGAACCATTTGGGTGGTGCAATCAGATCCTTGTCTGGTCCCCTCTTACTATTTATGGGTGCCCCTCCCTCAGCTTATGTGGTTCTTTTTTCCAGGGGACCACCCTTGGGTTGCACGAGCCCCCTCTTCCCACACACACAGAAAGCTGGAAGTTCCTAGGAAACATTATCCCTCTGGGAAACTTGACGCTGTCATGGGAAGTTGTGTGAACCCCTAACTCCCTTACTTCCAGTCAGGACGCTGCTGAGGCTTAACTTACGCTCCCGTGTGGTTGTGGGCTTAAGCCGAAGTCAACTCTGCAAGACTTCATCTGAGAACACACCCTTGCTTGGTTCCCTGCCCTTTCCTGTCTGACTTCCCCTCCCTTACCAATTTCCTTTCGTAAGTCACCTACATAGGAATCCTCATCTCCTGGCCTCCTCTGGGCATTGGATCTAAGGCACCCTTCTTACCTTCATCAGCTCTTCATTGCTTATGCCCAGCCCATGCCCCTTCTCAGAGCTTGGTCTTCTCAGAGCTTGATCTTCCAGGAAGTTGAATATACAAAAACTCAACCCCAAATCAACACAACTTGAAGCTTAAAAGTGGGCTCTTCCCACACTCCCACACTCCCTGGGGACCCCATAGATTTTTTTTTTTTTTGAGTTGACAATCCTTGTCACAGAGGGAGACAAGCTAGAGGGTGGAAGGAGATGGGCCTCTTCCAGGAAGGCAGAAATCCTAATTTCCACCTTCGGAGTCAGAAGAGCTGGGTCTAAACCACCACTGGGAGCTGATGCAGCCTCATCCATCTCCTTCTGGGAGAGCTTCCCTTCTGTCAGGCAAACCCAAAGTGAGGCTCCTTTCCAAAGATCCCTCTAGGTTTGGTTCCTGTCTTTCTCCTTGTCCCCTGCAGGAGACATGAGCATGACCCCCTCGTAAAAACTCAGAAATTTATCTGTCATATTTTCTGTGCTTTCAAAAAAGAATAGAGAGAAGAAAATGTATTTCTTCATAGGGAACCGCGTGACTGCGTGACACATCTCTCTGTTGTGAAATCTGAGCTATTGTCATAAAGATCTAGAAGAAACGGGAAGAAAGGGGCAAGGTGGCCTGAAGAGGAAGCACTCTAGCTATGTATTTGCATTTCTATGGAAACAGCCTTGGGCAGACATGGCCTTGGTCCTCTGTGGTCAGAGGAACATGAGGTCAGGGGCCTGGCAGCTGGTCAGAGGCTGCTGTAGAGGCAGTTTGCAAGGAATGGGTTGGCACAAGGTAACAGGTTCCCAAGGCCTCCAAACTTTCAACCAACAGGAACCAGGAACTCATGGATTTCTCCCTCCACATGTCCAGATGATCTTGTGACAGTCTCCTCCCAGGTGCACTCACAAATAGGTACCCCCCTCTTTGTCCCCTCCCTCCTTCTTAAGGACTGTGTCAGGGCACAGGGGAGGTGGGCATCAGGGAGAGAAGATAATGGACGACCACAGGACCAGGGGATGGGAGAGGAAGAGGCAAATGTCTCATTGGTACCCAGTGGACCAGGTAGGGTTGATTCCAGGAATGCAAGGATGGTTGTCTCTTATTAGTGTCAATCATGCAGATTAGTATGTCAAAGCCAAAGTAAAAGAGAAGACTTGGGATCACTTTGAAAACTGCTAAAAAAAAAAAAAAAAAAAGAAAAACAAACAAAGCTAATAACAGTCAATTCCTCATAGGAAAAAAAACAAACAAATCTTATTAAAGGAAGAATGGGGGAAATTCTGAATATGAGTTTTACAATGAAATCAGACCTAATGACAAAATACCAGAGTCATCCCACTGATGCAATGATGAGAGAGGTTGCCACAAGATCATTAAGCATTCTTCTGGAAGCCCTAGTCCCCACTGTAACATAAGAGAAGAAAACAAAAACAAGAAGAGAGGCTTACGTATTCATAAAGTATGGGCAAAATTATCACTATTTGCAGATGAAGTTATCTATACAGAAAATCCAAGAGACTTGGCTAAAAGATGAACATTTAAAAGGAGTAGAAAGAGATGTGGCTGAATATGAATATATTTGAAGCCGATTGTGTGCCTTTGTAACATGATGTCTCATTTTAATCCTACTTCAAAGTGGCAATGTGGGTATAAGTTTCTATTCTTATAGATGCCAAAACTCAGTCCCAGAAAGATTTAGTATCTTAGTCAAGGTCACACAGCCTTTTTTTTAAAAAAAGATTTTATTTATTTATTTATTTGACAGTGATCACAAGTAGGCAGAGAGGCAGGCAGAGAGAGAGGAAGCGAACCCGGCTCCCCGCTGAGCTGAGAGCCCAATGGGGGGCTCGATCCCAGGACCCTGGGACCATCATGACCTGAGCCAAAGGCAGAGGCCACAACCCACTGAGCCACCCAGGCGCCCTGGTCACACAGCTTCTAACAGCTAGAATGTGAACCCAGAGATTACATCCCCCCCAACTCACATTCTTTATGTGCTAGCCCAACCTGGCGTCTCTTTTTAACATAAATGTTATTATGTTAACAATATCACTTCTTTTAAAAGCTACCTTTTTGTGCTCCATTTTGTGGCCTATGCACTGCTCTGTGAATAAATGAGCTCTGTCTCCCCAAAGACCAGACACGATTCCTCAGAATTTCCAAGGTCAGTGCACATTTTTCTCAATAAATAAAATTTTAATGCTATCAAATTGCTCATTTTCCCTAAATGTTATTATTAGTCATGTGTAATCCATGAGCAAAGAAATGTATCATTTGGAACCAGAATGGGTCAGAAATAATGAAGAAACTGAAATATGTAAATGTTTCACTTAATATCCCTACACAATTTTCAAGACAAATATTACTTGTAAGGTTCGGATCAAGGAGACTGAGAAAAATAGAACATTTTGCCCAACATTCCATTGTTAGAGGCAAGATTCAAACCCAGATCTGCCTACCACTTCCTGGTCACATCTCAGTTGGCATTCTTCACTAGACTTCAGGCTCCCACCCCTTCCTAGAGCAAAACTGGGCATTTGGCCCAGAGCAGATGGGAGAGACTTTCCACACCCAAACATAATTACCCCAAACCACACCATCAGGGCAAGCCGCCATATGCGGAGCCCGCACTGTGTCAGGCACTGTACCTACACAGCCTCATTTCATGCTCCCAGCAGCCTTGACGGGGAACGCTATTCCTGTCCCCATTTTACATCTGAGAAAGCTGAGACTGACAAAGGAGCAGTGCCTTTCCCAAGGTCACACACTTGGCAGTGTAGCCGAGGTTCATATCTAGGGCTATCAGAAGCCAAAACCAATTCGTCTGTACACTCTGCTGGGATCCTCAGTGTGGTGTCAAATTTGCTAAAAACTAAACACCCTTGCTCCCGACCCCTGCATCCAGAGGTTCCAATTCATGAGGTCTGGGAAAAATCCCAGAATGCTGGAGCTTCCCTCACGTCCCAAGGTGACAGCCATGTTCATCAGCCATGAGACCCTCCGGCCTTGGACCCAGTATCTGCTTAGGAAGACCCACCACCAGCCAAGAAGTGAGTTAAGTTTACTTTGCTCTTCTCTGGAAATAATAGCCTTTTGCTTTCCCTGTCCGTGTGTGGCCAGGACAGGTGTTTTAGAGGCAAGAGAGAGAATGGAACAGTTACTGTGGAAAGACTGTATCTTGGAAGATGCTCTCACTCAGGACCTGGAGATACAGCTTGTGCCCTCCCCCAGGAAACTGCAGGTTACTCTTCCTACTCAACTGTGAAGATGAGGGAGAGAGGGGAGCAAATGAGCCCGCTGACCCAGAAAAGGGAGGTGGGGGAGAGGGAGGAAACAGCTCCCCCTAGGGCTTGGGAGAGCTGCCTCCTGTATCAAATGTGCTCCATTTCTTTGGCAAGTTCTGCTGCTCAACAGCCTCCTTTGCTCTCTCCCCTGCAGGAGAGTCCCTGCTATGCACTGGGGAGCATCCACATCCTTCCTGTAATCCACCTCCTGTGAGAAGCAGAGATTTCTCCTGGAAGTGAAGCCCGCCTCGCCATCTTGGCTGCCAGGCTGGCATGGGAAGAGTGGAATGTTGTAAGCTGCCACCCTCCCGGAGAGATGCTGCCACGTCGTGCCTTTCGCGGGAGCTGCTGTTTCCAGCAAAACAATCTGGGTGTGTGGCTCCCTGCCTTGCCTGGCACGTCCGGGAGCAGGAAGAAAGTGCCCCCCCTCCACTGCCAGAGTTCCCAGCCTGCCGCCTCTCCTCCCTTCTCTGGGGAATTCCAGCTTGCTGGGCCTGGGACCTGGTGTTCAGGAAGACCAGGAATATTCTGTGGAAGGGGATGGAAGATTAAGGAATATAGGTGCATGTTGGTGCAGGGAACCCTTTCTAGGTGCTTTCCCTTAAAACCTAGTGAGTACACAGTATGTCCACAGACAAGCCTACACCAGCAAATGCTCCTCGTTGACCTATGTCTAGCTGTTGATGGTTTCCTGCTCTGCATAGTCGGTGTCTCTAGAGCTAGAGAGGAAGGCAAGACCCCATCCCTCAAAGCTTGGCTAAAAGTCTGTCAGTTGCTGCCCCCCTCCCACCACCAAGAAAAGAAAATGCATGCAGGTACATATGTATGACTTCCTTTATGATAACAGGCTGCTCCCTGCAACCCTCCTGCCTTCCCAAATAGGCTTTGCACTCTGAGAATCAGGGTTGATGATAAATATCAGGGTGGGGTGGAAACCAGACAGAGTCTATTTCTACTGTGAGACTCTAGTTCACTCATTCATGTATTCATGCATTCACTAAGGTGATAAATATTTATGAAACATGCCAGGTGAGCAAAATGGACAGCCATTCAGCATGGTGAGGGTGTGTTAAATGATACAGCACTGTTTTTGGACCACAAAGGCAGGATCTAATCTGGCCTAGCTGTGTTAGATTCAAGTGGGCTTCCTGGAGGGGGCGAACACCTACACTGAGATCTGAAAGATGAAAAGAGCCATGCAAAGATTGGGAGTTGGTGGAGCATGCGAGGAACTAGGCACAGGGTGGCATTATGAGAAGTCTTGTTAACTCTTGTTAACAGAGTAACAAGAGTTAAGTCTTGTTAACAGAGGAGGTTTGACGTCCTATTGAACCCAGTGGGGACTCACTGAGATGTTTTAGAAGAATGCTATGAGCCAGGGGTATGCTAAGAAAGGCAACCTGGCTGCAGAGTGGACAAGTAACAGGACGAGGGATCCGGGTACCAGGAACCTAGTGAGCAGGCTTTGCAATGACCTGAGGCAAAGATAACAGAGGGCCCAACCATGTGGGGTCTATGGATGGAGAGAACTGGATGAATTATAGCTCATTTCAGACATACAGGATTTTTTTTTTTAACTTGGACACACAAATTTCCATTTCTGATGGCAGGAAGGGTTGAATGATGGCCCCCAATCGTGTCCACATCTTAATCCCCAGAACCTGGGAATTTGTTATTTTATAAGGCAAAAGGGACTTCGAAGACCTTTAAGGATCTGAGATGAGGAGATTTTTAGATTACCTAGGTTTGTCCAATCTCATTATAAACATCCTTAAAAGGGAGACAGAGAGGCAGGAGGATCAGAGTGTAAGAGACAGAGATCTGAAGATGTTTTTCTGCTGGATTTGAAAATGGAGGAAGGGGACCAGGATCCCAGGTGTGCAGGTGGTTTCTGGAAGTTAGAAAAGGCATGGAAATTAGAGCTCCTCTAGAGCTTCCAGAAGGAATGCATCCCTACCAACTCATTTTGGGCTTCCGACATCCAGAACTGTAAAATAATAAATTGTGTCATTTTAAGTCATAGAGTTTGTGAGCATTCGTTACAGGACAATAGAAAACATACTGAAAAAGAAATGAAGGCTTGGCCCTGATAGGTACTTAGTAATTAGGTGTTTAATTAAGGAATAAACGGGGCTTAGGAAGGTACAGGATATCCTCTAAAATAATAAGAATGGAAGTCCTCAAACTCACACTTAGTTTAAAAAGGTCTAACTGATTCTGGTGGTGTCTCAAGAAGAAGAAGGGAGACGTACTTCTCCCTGTGTAACTCATACTGTCTGAATTTGTTACCAGGGACACATGTTACCTCTCTTTAAAAAACTAATGACCCTTGCCTTCCAGTCTAGGGGATGATAGGTCTACAGATCTAATGGAAGAGAAAGTGATCGATACCCCAATTGGCACATTCTGAATGGATGTGGGTCTTACAACTCAGTATTTACTCACATACTCAATTGTCTAATAATTATATTTGTTGTTAATATACTCAATGAACTAAATCGAGTTCTGGAACCTACCCATACAAGCTATTCTCTGCCCACCCCCTCTCCGTTCCCCCCAAATGTTTAGCCCTGGAAAGAGTTCACATCTATACCACCCTCCCCCATCTTCTACCCGGGAAATCTAACCTGGATTCCACCCCAGACAAGATACTCGGCCGCTCATTCTCAGAAGGTATAGCCCTTCATCGGGGACAAGGCACACATTTTAGAGACATGAAATGTTCAGTGCGAAGATCTGAACCCATTCTGCCAAAGGAGGATGACCAAGGAAAATGTATTTAAATTCCCTGAGCCTCAGTTTCCCCACCTATGAGATAGACATCATGGTATATTACAGGGATTTATTAATTTGTTTTTAAGAAGAACTCAATAAAGCAATATATGTCAAGCATTCAATTCAGTATCTGTTAATAGATGAAGAATAGCTCCATTTTCTTCTGTGTCAGCCATATTTTCCCTTTTCCACAGCAGCCAAGTTCCCATCTTAGGCAGCAAAGAGACCTGCTGGGGGGTGGGGGGTGCCTGGATGGCTCTGTGGGTTAAGCATCGTTTTTTCGTTCAGGTCATGGTCTTGGTGTCCTGGAATTGAGCCCCACTTTGGGATCCCTGCTCAGTGAGGACCCTGATGAGTCTGCTTCTCCCTCTCCCTCTGGCCTTCCCCACCCTACCCCCAACTCATGTACTCTCTTGCTCACTTGCTCTCTCTCTCTCTCTCCCCAATAAATAAATAAATAATATTTTTTTAAAAGGCCTATTGGAGAAGCACCAGGCCAGTAGATAGAGTCAGGCTGCATCCACCATTCTGGGGAGAGGAGATAGGGCACTCGAAGGCCAAGACACAGTTCCTCGCAGATCTCTGCTCTCCATTTTGGATGGGGGAGCCTTCTATAAAACAGTGCAACTGAAGATTGTCTTGGATATTTGAGACTCTCAGGGCTGAGTTCATGGGCCTATCCTCCCATCTTGAGTGGGTTGCTTAATCTCACTCAGCCTTGGTTTTAACACAGGAACAATAATACCTTCATCATTATGAGGATTAACTAGGACACCAAGTAAAACACCAATATAGTGCTTAACCCTGAATAAGGCTTCAATAAATGTTAGTTTCTGTTCTTGTCAACATCCATACTCCTCTGTGTTTAAGAATTATTTATATACATCTTTACCTCATATCCTTCTCCATCCATCCATCCATCCATCCATCCATCCATCTGTCTATCCCTTCATCTAGTCAAAAAGAATTTGACCTCAGTTCTCAGGTTGAAGTTGTATCTCGGAAATTCCACAACTATTCAGGTTGAATTAGTGTACTTATTAAGCATTAAAAGAAGCATCTTATCACACATTACATACCATTGTTCTTACTCAACAGATCTGTAAGAGTCATTACATGGTTTCTAAGCTCATTAAAGTTTTCTGACTTCTTCCATTCATTCAATAAATACTGCCTTTATTCAACAACTGTGGGCCAGGCGTTTCATATCCTAAGTTAGAGGAAAAAAGAAGTGGCTTCTATCCCCAAGAAGCTAATAGTCCATGGGGAAATGGCCTGAGAAATAGACAAGGATAGTATAGTGTGAAGAAATGTTGCCAAGTGAATATAAGCTATACGTTTTATATTAACTGACAGCCTGCTCCTAAAATTTTGTTTTTGAACAACTAATTATTTGGGTTGCCTCTAAAAAGAAAAAGCTCAGATGTTGCCTTATTATGATATTGACACATTGAATATTTACCCACGCCCCCTGTTAATCCCCCCCCACACACACACACACAGTTTCCTGCATGTGAGTTCATCTTTTAGACTTGTGGGTCTCTACCAGGGGCAGTTTTAACCCCCCAACCCAGGAGATATTTGACAACATTTGGAAGCATTTTTGGTTATTGCAACATTGTCTGGGGAAGTTCCTGGCACCTAGTGGATAGAATCCAGAGAGGGTCCTAAGTACCCTACAACGCCCCCTACCCCACCACTCACAACACAGTTTTCCAAATGTCAGTAAGTGTCACAGTTGAGAACCCCATCCTAGACCCAGAGATTATGTATGTTTATAAGTATCTACATGTCCAAGCCACTTTTGGGCCCAGGGATTATCCTGTTTAGCCAACTCTCTAAACCCTGTTCGTGAGTGTCCAGGTACCAGTCTTATTCTAGAAATTCCTATTTTTCAACGTTTTGACACTTACTGGACAGCCTCTCCCGAAGAGGACACTTTCATCTCTATTCTCCTATTCAAGGAGTATTGCGACATCCCAGTTCACTGATGAGGAAGCTGAAACTCAGAGAAGTTAAGTCATTCGCCAAAGTTACACGGCTGATTATTGCAAAGTCAGGGTTCAAGTATGGGTTTCACCAAATCATGCTCAGACGTCTTTCTTCTGGCCACTAGCCCTTCCCCATCTTTTGAGTACTTTTGTTATAAAACAGTTTTTTTTTTTTTTTTTTTCTGGAGGGCCCCAGGCCAAATTGGTGCAAGTTGGTACTCAGAGCCCTCTTGTTCATCTTGTGTCCCTAAACTCAGAGACAATGGGGGGCCACACTGAAAGGCAGACATGCTCACTGCCACCAAAGAAGCTTCTATCTCTTCATGAGTTTTTGTTCCATTTTATTATTTGCTTTTTAGTTTCTGTGTTTTGTGCCTGCACAATTTGGAACAGTCCCAAAGGTCTTGTTCTAGCCCCAGTGCCTGTGACCATGGAAGAAATCATCAATAGACTCCTGGATTCAGGAGGAGAGAAGATTTTCCTAGGAGAGTGTACCTAGAAGGACCCCTCACCCCAGACTCCAAGCACCCCAATCCCTCTCCAGGGTAGCTAAAGTGACATCAAAAGTCTGCTTGCCAGGGCTCCTGGGTGGCTCAGTTGGTCAAGCAGCTGCCTTTGGCCCAAGTCATGATTCCAAGGTCCTGGGATTGAGTCCTGCATCTGGCTCCTTGCTCAGCAGGGAGCCTCCTTCTTTCTCTCCCTCTGTCTGCCAGTTCCGCCTGCTTGTGCTCGCTCTCTCTCTCTCTCTCTCCCTCTCTAAGTAAGGGAGCCGTGATCTGTCCCAGACCCACTGAGTAAAATCTTTAACTCTTCCCTGCTGTTCATGTGCAAGTTACACAGCCAAATACACAGACACCTAAGAACTGCACAGTTAATCTTGCAAATAAGGTAAAAAACAATAAGTGAGGGATGCGTACATACAAATAACCCAGAAGCATCGTTATTCCTGGAGGACTCGCATTTTAAAGGCGTCCCCTTTGTTTAGCTCATCCATCCATTCAACAAATAATTCCCAAGCTTCTATGAAGCTCTAAGCCCCAAGCTAGCACCAATCTAGAGAAAAGAAGATGAGCACAAGCAGACAAGACCCTGTCCTCGCAGAGCTTACAGTCAGTGGCACCTCTGAATTTTGGTCAGGCCTTTTTGAACATATAATTGCAAATTATAAGAAATGATCCAGGAGGGGCGCCTGGGTGGCTCAGTGGGTTAAGCCTCTGCCTTCGGCTTGGGTCATGATCCCAGGGTCCTGGGATCGAGCCCCACATCAGGCTCTCTGCTCCAAAGGCAGAGGCTCTAACCCACTGGGCGGGGAGCCTGCTTCCCCCTCTCTCTCTGCCTGCCTCTCTGCCTACTTGTGATCTCTCTCTTTAAAAAGAAAAAAAAGAAAGAAAGAAAGAAATGATCCAAGAAAGCAGCGTGGGGTCACTGAGAGTGTTTATGGGGAGACCTCACCAGATCTGGGCAGCGAGGAGGCAGGGAAATGTTCCATAAGGAGGGACCTCGGACTCAAGCCTAAAGGAAGCTACTCCAAGGTGCTTGAATGATCAGTGAAGCCATGTCCATGGGCAGAGCTGGGCTGCCCTTCCAGCGGCCAGGAACAGTGCCTTAAAGCAGTGATCTTTAGACTTGCTGCTTACTTACTCACCAAAAGTGGTTTGCAAAGTTTGGTCCTTCCTTGCAGAAGGTACCATTTCTGGTGTCTTGTGAATATTGACCTTTTTTAGACAAAACCATAAAATGTAGCCCATAGACTCTAAAAAAAAATCATAGCAATTTCATAACCACCTTCATCTATTTAAAAAAAAAAGAAACAAGCTCTTATGTAACAGTTAACATTTTTCTTTTTCTCTGAGAACTAATAGTTTCATTTCACTTACCCCACAGAACTTTAAGCTCATGTAATATACTTTGACGCTTGAAAATCCTTTATTGATCATATTTATCTGCTACAAAAATATGTACATAAATTGACTTTTACATTTTGTTTGTAATTCCTAGGGCTATATGGTTCTAAGTATTAAAAAGTATTTCTTCTATATGGAGATATCATTTTTATTATTACTAAGCCATGCATTAAAACAAGATGGATACATTACAAATTTTGATAAATATTTATTAAGCAGAAATAATATAATCATATTGGAAATGTATCTTTTAATGAGATGTATCCATGAAGCTGTTTATGTTTCTGGGGATGATTATAACTAATTACATGAAAGAAAGAGGATTTGGTATCGATTCTATTCCTTTTGTTTATCTGTCTTTATAGACATTAAATGCTTAGACAATTTGTCCACAGAAATAAGTATATAGAAATGGAAGCTTCGTTTTTAACCATTGTTACTCAAGTTATTATTACAACTGAATTATCACACAATCATCTAGCATAATAAAATATTTTTAATGTTTTGATTATCCTCTTATTTGGTGCCCTGGAAGTTTTTCATGTGAGTGCAATGCACCATAATAAGAATCTCAATGGGCAAAAGTTTGTGTTTTTTTTCATTTTTCATGGGACACAGGAGACTATGACATAAAAAGGAGAAATTCCAGGAGCCTTCTCAGTTAAAAAAAAAATTAGAATTCATATGGTAGTTGATGATCCAAAACCAAATTTGTTTATGTATCTTTTGGAAAAATATTTATAAATCTTCAGAGGTAGAGATGCTTCAGGTTAAAGACCACTGGCTTTGAGGATCAGGTAACCCTCCACTCAACTTAAGGCTAATAATATCCTTGGTTTCCTTCCAACCTGCTGACATCCCAAGATGGGGAGAAAAACCTTTTGGGTGGGTATTGCTCAAACCTCCCCTGCCTTTCTTCAGGCTGAAGGATTCCCTGCCATGATTCTTCAAACCATGCATCAGTGCAGAAAGAGGTGCTCTGTTGGGAATTGAATACCAGGAAGGGAACTGTGAAATGAGGTCAGGTGGAATGAGAATGGATTGCATCACTTGATCTCGGAGGTCAAGGAAAGCTTAGTTGAAAAAGTGACATATGATCTGAGATGTAACAGATGAACAGAAATCAACTGGGCCATGAGGGGAAATGAGAGAGGGAGAACATTTTAAGCAAATCAGTGCATGGAAATGAACCGTGGAAGGAAAGATCATGAGGGGTCTTGTAAATTAGGGGGAAGAGGGCATATTTTCTTCTCAATGCAACGGGAAACCATCAAATGGGTGTTTTGTTTTGTTTTTTAATTTTTTAAATGTAAGTATAGTTGACGCACAGTGTTATATTAGTTTAAGGCATAAAATGTAGTGTTCCACAACTGTGTGTAATATGTTCTGTTTACCACAAAGGTAGCCACCATTGGTCCCTACACAATGCTAATACAATGCCACCGACTACGGTCACCCATGCTGTGCCTTTTATTCCCATGACTCATTCATTCCGTAACTGGAAGCCTGTATTTCCCACTCCTCTGCCCTCGTTTTGTTCATCCTTCTGCCTCTTTCCCCCTTCTGGCCACCGTGAGTTCATTCTCTGTATTTATAGGTCAGATTCTGCTTTTTGTTTGTCTACTCGTTTGCTTTGTGTTTTAGATTCCACATATGAGTGAAATCCTATGGTATTTATCTCTCTGGTCTGACTTACTTAGTGTAGTACTCTCTCTGTCCACCCATGTTGTCACAAATGGCAAGATTCATCCTTTTTATGACTGTAATATTCGTGTGTATGTGTGTGTATACCACATCTTTATCCATTTATCTATGTATAGACACTTAGGTCTCTTTCATATCTTGGCTATTGTAAATATTGCTGTAATAAACATAGGGGTGCGTATTGAATGGTTTTAAAGGAGGAGGGGCACCTGGGTGGCTCAGTGGGTTAAAGCCTCTGCCTTCGGCTCAGGTCATGGTCTCAGGGTCCTGGGATCGAGCCCCACATCGGGCTCTCTGCTCAGGAGGGAGCCTGCATCCCCTTCTCTCTCTGCCTGCCTCTCTGCCTACTTGTGATCTCTCTCTGTCAAAAAAAAAAAAAAAAGGGAGTGACTGACATGATCAGATTTTGCACTTCACTAAGATCACTCTGGAAACTACTGGTGGCCAAGCCCCAAAAAGAAGCACAAATCCAGAAAGGAGGTAGACTGGCCAGCCCAGAGCGAAAAAGGACTTTCTCCTCCTCCATTTTAGACAGCAGACCTTGTTTTTTGCAACCTAAGCTCATTGCTTAACTCTTTGTAATACCTTCACACTGAACCCCAGCCCCTTGTCTCCTTCTATCTATGTACTCTTTAGTCACTTCTCCACAAACCTGTCTGTGAACCTGTATTTTCTTTTCTGGTCCCAGAATAGGACTTCACTCATACCTGAGCCCTGAGGGTATTCCAAGTCTGGAGAGGACAACCTGGCTCTTTTTCCCCTTTCACTCTGGCCACAGACCTGCAGCCAGCTGCTGGGGCTTCTAAAGATTGATTCCCAAAGCCTACTGTCTCCTCATCTATTGCTGGCCTGTGCATGGGTATCTGAGAAAACCACTTTTTATAAATTTCTAAGCTATGAAACATTTATAATTGGAAATTAAGATTCTGAAGGTGTCATACAGACCTCCATCTCCATATCTTTATCTCTATTTCCCTCTTTCTCTATCACTTTACACACACACACATACCACCCAGAACTGGATTTCTGGCTCCATAAGAGATAGATAAAAATGATCAAACACCCATTGTACACCCAGAACTCCATGAAAATCCCACAACTTCCTTAAAGACCTCTGGGTTCCCATTCCCACTGAACTCTTCAGTTTGGGGTACCTCCACCCGTTAGGGTTACACCCCACTCATTCTGCATCTACCCACACAACTATTTTAAATTCTCATCTAATTAAATTAGTGCAAAGTGTATGGGTATATAGAAATCCTTGCTGATAATTTTAGGAAGGTTCAGGGATTTACATGATAGCAACACAAACAGCTTCAAGTTGATTTTGAATAGGTCAAGTTCCTGAAAATTGCTAAAATTCTAAAACCTAAACACCAGGCTCCTACCCTATTCCTTATTGTTTGACATACTTATTGTCTCGACAGATTTCTTTCCCTGTTCTCTTTTCCCAAACCAAATTGTTGATCTGTTCCTTTCTTTGATGACTATTATGCCTGATGATCTACAAATTTGGGTCTCATCTTTTCCAGATCCCCTTCTTTTCCTTTTAACAGCTGGTGTGAGCTGTTAAAATAATAAATATTTCAACCCATTACATATATGATCATATAGTTGATATGGTACATATGATAGACTTTATAATGTAATGTAACACAACATGATATCTTGGATACATAATCATATTATATCCACAATGAATGAATTACAGCTCCAAGAAACTAAGTACATTACTAAAAATAATTGTGAAATATGTATTTGACTATTAAAAACTCCTTTTGGGGAGCACCTGGGTGGCTCAGTGGGTTAAAGCCTCTGCCTCCAGCTCAGGTCATGGTCCCAGGGTCCTGGAATCGAGCCCCACGTTGGGCTCTCTGCTCAGCAGGGAGCCTGCTTCCTCCTCTCTCTCTGCCTGCCTCTCTGCCTACTTGTGATCTCTGTCAAATAAATAAATAAACAAAATCTTTAAAAAAAAAACTCCTTTTGGATAGAATGATGTCCTGGGTTAAACTGCTTTAGTGTCTTATAATATATGATGAGAAAAATGCCAGATTCATTGAATGTGGATTGGTATTAAGTGACAAAATAATATATTGTAGAGTTAAGTCTGGGATGTCTGGGGTTGGGGGAAGAAATGTGATTTGTTTTCTTTCCTGTAAAACTTCCTAGAGTCCTTATTATGTCACATGAGGATGTTTACAAATGTCTTGATATGATATACAAAATTTTCCAAACACGTCTGACCACAGAACACTTTTATCCAAAGCACATTGCTCCCTAGAGTTCTGCAGAACACTCCTCAGAAAAAACAGTAACTGGAGAATTGCTCAAATTTTGTCTACTTCCTAATCCCCTGGGATTCCCAGCCCCCACCTAAACCTGTTAGCAAACCCCCTTTCTTGGCAAGAACACCCATCATTCTCTCTTCTACCTTCAAGTCATCCTTTCTGGCCGCTTCCAGGGCAAAAACATTTGGTCCAAGTTCCAGTGATTTAGATTGATAATCTCTGTGTATTAAAAGCCCGTTCAGGGGCACCTGGGTGGCTCAGTTGGTTGAGGCCTCTGCCTTCGGCTCAGGTCATGATCCCAGGGTTCTGGGATCGAGCCCTGAATCAGGCTTTCTGCTCAGCAGGGAGCCTGCTTCCTCCTCTTTCTCTGTCTGCTTCTCTGCCTACTTGTGATCTCCATCTGTCAAATAAATAAATAAAAATCTTAAAAAAAAAAAAGCCCATTCAAAACATGAAGTAGACTCAGCAAATAACTTTCTAGAGAAAATTGAATTGAATTGGATAATTTGAGCTCCTTATGAGTAGGACCCAGATCTTTGTGGCCCCCTTATGGTAAGCACTTAGTAAACAGCTGTGAAATGAATGAATAGTACTAGCACACAAATGTCTACCCTTTCCCTAGAACGGAAAATAAGACATTGCATGAGTTCACATAGTGTTGTTTGGGGACTGACCTTACAGTAATTAATGCAAATTTTCATTGGTGATCCCAGTCTCCATGCACCATCAAACCAGTCTTGGCATCTGTCAACATCACGGCCTTGCAGGACATCATTCTGGTACTCCCACATCTTTCTTTTTTTTTTTAATGTATTTTTTTTAACTTATTTATTTGTCAGAGAGAGAGGGAGAGAGAGAGAGCGAACACAGGCAGACAGAGTGGCAGGCAGAGGCAGAGGGAGAAGCAGGCTCCCTGCTGAGCAAGGAGCCCAATGTGGGACTCGATCCCAGGATGCTAGGATCATGACCCAAGCCGAAGGCAGCCGCTTAACCAACTGAGCCACCCAGGCGTCCCCCACATCTTTCTGATTTCTTAGAAGTTACTTTGCCTTTGACCTATTTGCACCCCGTCCAAGTTCTAGGTAAATGATTCAGAATATTCCTTCTCCATTTCTTTTTTCACAAGTTCTTGGTCAACTAGGATGAGGAGTTTGAGAGTTGAACTGAGGAAGTAAAAATGTAACTCGGACGTCTGAAGAAAACCACTCAAGTTTCTAAATGCATTCACTTTCTTGAGTTACAGTAAAAAGGGAGAAAAGCACATCTTGGAAACTGCTGTGGATGCACATTTGTATTTTGGAGCCCTCCACCCCAAGAAAGTCATGCAATGCCTTTCCCAGAAGAGTGAAGATAGACAGAGCAACACGAAAGGGGTCCTCCTGGGGCAAAGCCGAGTGCCCTCTCTTAGCTCTTCAGTTGGGCGAGTTTCTTCTCCTCTAGTCTGCTTAAAAAGGCATATCATTCTTGAACAGAAATTTTCTGGACAGGGATCCTCTGCCATGACTGCTCAGTATCTGGTCTTGGGGCAGAAATGGGGATCACTATCACTTTGCCAAATAGGTGTCTCTGGAGACATCCTCATCTTTTCCAGCTGGATCTTACCACCTTCTCTCCAAAGCTGAGCCAAGCCTTCTAATCATTTTCCCTCTCCTTGGCCATCTTTGGACAACTGTCGGTAGCCATGTTCATGGGAGGTTGCAGGAGGAAGAAAATGTAAGTATTTCCCTGAGGACCTCAGACCTGCTTTCTACCAAGAATATGACTATTGAGACTTGGGCCTCCACTTCAGATCCTGTAAATGTTGGGTTCTTTCCCCTCTATCTCTGTCTGAGAAGCAGAATATACGAGAACACGAAATTTGGTCAAACAGACCTTAGTTCAATGCAGGTTCCACCATTTCCCAGGAGACACTAGAATATTCCAGATACAGTGGCCAGTGATAAGTTTACAAAGATGAATAAGACAAAGCTCTAATCTCAAAACATTTCCAGTCTAGTGGGAAATGAAGGTTGAAACGAACTTTCCAGTCTAGTGGGAAATGAAGATGAGAAGATGTTTTATAATAACTATGATAAGAGTATTTCTGAGGAAGACATCAATCTAGATTAACTTCATCTGTGATACTCAGGAGATCTAGACAGAGATGGGAATGTTTTAATTGGGTTTGAAGTATAAGTTAGGGTTTTAGTACGACTTGGCTATATTTTTCTACAAGAACAAAATCCTCTAAATATAAATGGAAAACACAATAAAAGTTTATTCCCTGCAGAGTTTACTTCTCCACAGAGTGACCTAGGTTCCCAGACTACGTAATTTCATTGGTTCTACTGTTCCCTGGGACCTCAGAACCCTTCTTCTGCATTGTCACTGGATCCTCTTCCTCTGTACAATGAAGACACAGAGTCTTTCAAGCTCTGCCTCTCAAGCCTCTCAAGCTCTGTACAGTGAAGACATAGACCTCTCAAGAGGCTTCAGGGCCCAGTCAAAAATTGCCTCACAGCACTGCTATCCACTTTACACTAGACAGAAAGTCATGGCGCCACTTAACTGCAAAGGAATCTGGGAAATGTAGTTCTCCTATATGCCCAGGGGAGTGGAAAAATGAGTCTGGTTAATTCATAGTACTGAGAGTGCCAGAATAGGAGAAGGGAGAGATCTTTCATGGGAAAGGAGTGGGGATCTAGCTCTGGCAATATCAGGCGGGTGGTCACTCAATAGGAGCACTAAGTGGAACTTTTTTTTTAAGAAAAGTATGTTTGGAAACCACTCAGGAAAATTAAAGGCAGAGCTTTGAGATTTTAAGCAATAGGGTTGAAAAGAGTAAAATGACATGACAATTCACAGACCTGTACCCCTGGGGCTGATAATACATTATATGTTAACTAAAAAAAAGAAAAGAAAAGAGTAAAATGAAAAGTTGGTCTGCGGTCAGATGGGACACAATATCCAACAGGGGTCAGCTCTGCCCAAACTGACTGAGCCACCCGAGCAGCCTCAGCTCTGCCCTAAAATGTATACACATTTGGCCTCCATTCCCTGCACAAGTCCCCAGAAAAGTTCCCACAAGGAGGATTTGAGCTATTTAAAAACATGAACTTTTCCCTTTTCCTTTCATATGTATAGACAGACCCCAATGCTAGGGACCCAAAGACCTTCAAGTAGGCCCATACCCCTCAGGGCAGTGACTTTCACTCCTACCCTGAATCCCAGGCAAACTGCCCACACTATTGTGAACAAAGTATCCAGCCCATGAGTCAAAGATACAGATAGCTTCCAGGTGAGTCCAGGATGTTGGATTCAGAGAAGAGAACTTTGAAGAACAATGGAAGTGTGGTTTGAGATATAGCTCACGAGCCTGCACAGGAGAATTCTAAAAGAAGAAGACCTTAGCAACCAGAGCTGATGCCTACTGTCTTCTCACCCATCTTTGGCAGGTTTTGAAATCAGATGTGCTAACGGACTCTAATTTCCAAACAATCAGTCAAAGATTATGTATTTTTTTAAAATTTTAAATGATTTTTTACCTTAATTTGTCTTGATAAATTATTATAAAAGCCACAAAATTTCATGTAATCCAAAACAATTTGAAGTTACCTAAAATCTCACCACTTAAAAATTGAGCATTAAATGAACGTTTTCCTGGACACCTCTCTCTCTCTCTCTCTTTTTTAAGATTTTATTTGTTTCATAGACAGAGAGTGTGAGCAGAGGGAGGAGAAGATGGGGATGTGGGGGAAGAATCTCAAGCCAACTCCACAGCAAGCATGGAGCCCAACGTAGTGCTCCATTTCATGACCCTGAGATCGTGACCTGAGATTAAACCAAGAGTTCGATGCTTAACTGATTGAGCCACCCAGGCACCTCCTAGACTTCTCTTTATACATTAAGGTAGATGGATGGTTGGATGGATGGATGGATGGATGGAAGGAAAAGAGTGGGGAGGAAGGAAGAATAAGAATATATTATAATGGGGGCATCTGGTAGCTCAGTCAGTTAAGTGTCTACCTTCAGCTCAGGTCATGATCTTGGGGTCCTGGGATCGAGACCCATGTCCAGCTCCCTGCTCAGCAGGGAGAAGCATCTCCCTCTCCTTCTAACCCTCCTCCCCAGTTGTACTCTCTCTCTGTCTCAAATAAATAAATAAAATATTTTTTAAAAGAACATATTATAATGGAACTATATATCCCAGTGTAGTATTTTTATACTTTAAAAAAAGCAATGATATTTGTTGATAATTCAAAACACACACACACACACACACATACACAACTTCAAGAAACTGTTTACAACTCATCCCTCATGGTGAAAGGAATTCCTTCACCTAAGGAAGTCTCCTTAGCCACTGAAGCCACCATGCTACTCATCACTCCTCAACCTTTCTTAATTTCTTCATTGACCAAACATTTATTGAAGACCTATCATGAGCCAGGCATTAGGCCAGTGTAGGGAAAAAGCAGTGAGCAAGACCAACACAGTCCCCATCCCCATAGAACGCGGGTGCAGAAGAGTATTTCTCGGAGTGGGGTTCAATGTCTTAGGGCATCTGGCTTCATGGCATAGTGTGAGATCCAGGAACCTGCATTTTCAACAGTTGTCAAGATGATTTGGATGCATACCTCAGTTTAAAACCACCCTGCTAGTAGGGCATTGCCCAAAAAAGGCATGACATGTACACATGATGGCCCCAAGACAGTAATCCAGGTCAAGAGAAGGCAATGGGTCTGGCTGATGGAGAGACACATTTTGGACAAACCATGGTGTGATTATGGGTCTCACTTAACTGACGGGCAGATCTGAGTTACCACTGAAATGAGGAGGACATTTTTTTTTTCCACAGAAAGCAGCCTCTTTGCAGGTATGGGACTTTGGCAAATATTTAAGCAGGTTACATCCTTTGCATAACCTGGTGGACACAATTTCAAGAATTTTGATGCAGGAATATTAACCCCAATTTCTATGAATATCTGCCACCCATGACTTCTTTGTTCCCTGACAAATGTCATGAGGACTTAGAATCTTTAGACAAAGACTCCCAGAGGACGAAACAGTGAATGGCTAAGGATGAGAGTCAACTTCTTGCTAAAAACTGAGTGTCCTCCTTGAAAAAGGCAACTAAAAGATTTCTTTCTCCTTCGCTATGTGGCTGAAAGTTTCAGGTCTACACTCCAGGTGCAAGAGAGGTTATCACACAATAGGGACCTTGAGACCAGGTGAAGAAGGGTCTAAGGGAGAGGAAGCCGTGCTTTCCACATTTAAATGACACTGCCTAGCAAATGACAGGCGACCAGGTAGGAATCCGCTCACAGGATTCATGCAATTATGTAAATTGAATGAATACACTATTTGGAAAATATATAATATTCAGATGACAACATTCAATTTTTAATCACCCTCCAGCCCTTTAAAGATATGGTTTGCTAAAAACTAATTATAATTATTATTTTATAAAACGCTGAAGCCATGGGGGTCTGCTTAAACCTCTATTACATAATAACATTTATTATTTCAATGAGTGAGTGAATGAATGTTCGAGAAAATAAAATTAAAAGACTGGAAATTGGCTTTTAAAAATCTCTGAAATGTTAAAATAATTATCACAAACCCAAGGCCTTTTTCCATGCTAGCCTCTAATCTTTGTGTATACATATTACAGCGAGATTTAGTATCTCATTTATTTTTTTTACTGATATTAGGTTAGACAGAAGAAAAGTTTAGTGTTTTTAGACTCTAGGAAAATAAATAGTAATTGCCACAAGGAAGGTTTAACTGATAGCCCGATAATGAGGAAGAAAGGAAAAAAAGGTAAAAACAACAACAACACAGTTTTAAAATTCTAAAATAGCAGATTTCTGGTGACAGTCCATATAGAGACAAGAAGCCCTAAATGCATAATACAGAGCAATAATTAATATTTATACCAATGACTTCAGGTTATCAAGAAGGTTTGGGGATGCATCCATCTATTCCAACTCAAAAGATGGGGAGATATCTGATAATAATTAACATTTCCTTCATGGTTAGTTTTTAAAGTTTTGGTATTTTATGGGTTTGGCTTCCATCATGGGTAAAATTCACTTGGCCAGAAAACCTCTTGCTCCAATGACTAGAGTTGCCAGATTTAGCAAATGAAAGTACAGGGTGTGCAGTTACATTTGAATTTCAGATAAACAATGAAGCACTTTTTTGGTATAAATTTATACTGCATCCAATATTGGGGACATACTTATGTCCCATGCAATATTTGGGACATACTTATACCAAAGGAAAAAAAAAAGTTGTTTACTCGAAATTTAAATTTAATTGGGTGTCCTGTGTTTTATCTGGCAACCCTACCAATGACTCAAAAGGAACCTGGTGATGCATCTCAGGGTTAGTACATTCTGGAATTGTTTCACTTGAGAAAGCCTGGCTGATTCTACAAGTCAGTTGGATCCAGCTTTTCAGAAGGAATCTGTAAACTTTAGGACAAAATAACTTAGGATAATAAGCTTCCTCTGAAAGTCTCGGGTCAAGTGAGATCAAGGCTTGAGACACACCTGCAGGCGGTTTGCAAATAAATAGAGTATGTTCTAGGGAAGTAGGTTTTAAGGAGTAAGTTCACACCCTAAGGCCCCTGGCAAAATTCACCTCTATAGAACTGGGCTCTGGGTGAAGGGTTGGGTTGTACTGAAGGGAGCTGTGGGTTTAAAAGGGGTCATGAGCTCATTTCTAAAGCTGCTACAGAATATTGAGAATCCTCAGTCCTCTGTTTCCCTACTCTGAGTCTACCGCTCCTACACTTCTCCCTTCTCTGGAACTTTCCATCTTAGCCCTATTTCTGTGTTTTTGTAATGGTCTGTGTTGTTCTCTGCGATATTGTGATTTATAATAAAAGATACATATTTGGTCTTCACCCCCATTTCTGACACAGATCTCCTAAGACCCTTGGAATTTCCTAAGTGATGAGAGCGATAAAGGTGTCTTATGTTAATAAGGTGAATTTTGGACCTCATGGAAGGATGAGGACTGGTTGCCAGGGGAACCATCCAGGTGACTGGAGGAATATAACTTTCAGTCCCACTCCCAGACCTCCTGGGTGGGGAGGGGAGCTGCGGGTTGAGTCGATCACTAATGGCCAATGATTTAATCCACTGTGCCTACATAATGAAGCTTCCCTAAGAACCCAAAGGACAAGGTTGGGAGAGATTCTGGATGAACACATGGAGGTGCTAGGAGAGTGGTGCTCCTGGGAGGGTACAGAAGCCCGGTGCCCCTTCCCTGCACCACACACACACACACACACACACACACAGAATTGGGTCCAGAACCCCAAAAGCTTCTCTCCCTAGGTTCAAAAAAGGATGGGGAATGTATCTTTTAGCTTTATCTTCCCAGGGACTGAACACATAATATGTGTTTGCCTGGATGGAAGAGAGGTTGGATGGAAAGACAATACCATTAAAA
Source organism: Mellivora capensis (assembly GCA_004024625.1). NCBI lineage: Eukaryota > Metazoa > Chordata > Mammalia > Carnivora > Mustelidae > Mellivora > Mellivora capensis. The sequence goes on from PISX010010548.1 coordinate 63,683, forward strand.
ATATTCCATTGAGTTCCTGGAGAGGAAAAAAATAGCTCTTCTTCTTGTACAAGAACAAACATAGTCCCTTTATTCATATCAGCCCAAAACTGAAAAAGCCCCTGTGTCCTCATTATTGGTAAAGACACTGGTGTATTAACCATAATGGAATCCTACTTAGCGATCAAAAGTAATAAACCCCTAAGGCACACAATCCAAAATATTATGGCAAGGGATAGAAACTATACAGCAGCGTACATAACATATGATTCCATTTTTGAGGGGATCCAAACAGACAAAACTAACTTAGGGCAGAAAAATACAGGAACAAAGTTTGGGAGGTGAAAGGAGTGGGGATTGATTGGGAAGGGTCACGAGAACTTTCTGGGAGAGGAGGCTGTTCTGCCCCCTGACAGTTACTTAGATCGCCTACAGGCATAAGCCTTTGTCAAAACTCAATCAATGTGGGGCGCCTGGGTGGCTCAGTGGGTTAAGCCTCTGTCTTCGGCTCAGGTCATGATCTCAGGGTCCTGGGATCGAGCCCCGCATCGGCTCTCTGCTCAGCGGGGAGCCTGCTTCCTCCTCTCTCTCTCTGCCTGCCTCTCTGCCTACTTGTGATCTCTTTCTCTGTCAAATAAATAAATAAATAAAATCTTTAAAAAAAAAACCTCAATCAATGTACATTCGAGATTTGTATGTTTCATTGTAAGTAAATTTTACTTAAGAAGAAATACCTGTAAACAGATATCAAAATCTGGTTATGTGCAAATGTATTTAGGGCAAGTGTAGTGATAGCTGCAATTTGCTTTGAAATGCATCCAAAAAGCAAAATGGATTGATGGCTGGATAGAGGAATACCCAGACGGAAGACGAAGCAGGCACAGTAAGATGTTAACAGCAGAATCCAAGCAGTGAGCCTATAGGTGTTCCCCAGAAAATCCTGTCAATTTTGCTATAGTTTTGAAATTTTTCACAATAAAATGTTGACATAAAAAGAAACTTCTGATTCACATAACGGTCCAACTGCTTCACTCAAGAAAGAACTCTGAAGTTCTTGGGATATTTGAGAAGCTTTCTTTGGGCGAGCAGTTACCTCCGAGGCATTCTGGGGGACTGGTCCCTCTCTAGACAAGCCTCGCTGGGTACAACCGGTGAGATTCTACTCCGGTTATCTTTCATCACCTTGTCCATTCCTGCACTTTCTCCCCTGAAAACACTGCCTTTTCAATTCAAGATAGGAAGAGGCCATCCCCAGTACTTTCTCCCCTTCCTCTTGTACCAGCCTCCTCAGGGGTCTTTGACTTTTAACCCTTTAGTGTCTGGCTGAAGGAGTCCGTGTCAGCGTCATTAAGGGTTGATCAGAGACACCAGACTCCCAGGGTTCACCCGGCCTCAGCGGCTCCCTCCTGCAGAAGCGGTGGCCTGAGCACCGCTCTCCTGGACACATTTCTGCAGCTGCTGAAGAAGAGCATTTACTGTGGTGAAATTTAGGACCGAGGGGAACTCGAACATCATGCCCAGGATTAAAAGCGACATGTGACCCGGAATTAAAAAGCTGGCTTCCAGAGGAAGGAGCAAGCTAATGCTTTTGAGTCCGTCAGATTCAGAAAAACTGCCCGTGGAATTCCATCTGTGAAAGGTCCAGAGACTTCTCAGTGTCATCAGTCAAAAGAAGAAAGAGGGAGAGAGATGAGGATAAGGAACCCCTTTTTTTTAAAAAAAGATTTTATTTATTTATTTGAGAAAGAGGCAGTGAGAGAGAGCATGAGCGAGGAGAAGGAGAAGGTCAGAGGGAGAAGCAGACTCCCCGCAGAGCTGGGAGCCCGATGCGGGACTCGATCCGAGGACTCCGGGATCATGACCTGAGCCGAAGGCAGTTGTCCAACCAACTGAGCCACCCAGGCGTCCCATGGAATCCCTTTTTTTTTTTTCACTTTTTTTTTTATTTCTTTTCAGCGTAACAGTATTCATTGTTTTTGCACCACACCCAGTGCTCCATGCAATGCGTGCCCACCTTAATACCCACCACCTGGCTCCCCCAACCTCCCACCGTCCCCCCCCACTTCAAAACCCTCAGGTTGTTTTTGTTTTTCGGAGTCCATAGTCTCTCATGGTTCATCTCCCCTTCCAATTTCCCTCAACTCCCTTCTCCTCTCCATCTCCCCATGTCCTCCACGTTATTTGTTATGCTCTGGTATTTTTCAAAGAGCTGGAGCAAATAATCCTCAAATTTGTATGGAGTCAGAAGAGACCCCCAATAGCTAAGGAAATGTTGAAAAGCAAAAATAAAACTGGCAGCATCACGTTACCTGACTTCAAGCTTTAATACAAACCTGTGATCACCAAGACAGCATGTTACTGGCATAAAAACAGACACATAGACCAGTTGAGCATAGTAGAGAGCCCAGATATGGACCCTCAACTCTATGGTCAAATAATCTTCGACAAAGCAGGAAAAAATATACAGTGGAAAATAGTCTCTTCAATAAATGGTGCTGGGAAAATTGGACAGCTATATGTAGAAGAATGAAACTTGACCATTCTCTTACACGGTACACAAAGATAAACTCGAAATGGATAAAGGACTTCAACGTGAGGCAGGAATCCATCAGAATCCTAGAGGAGAACACAGGCACTAACCTCTTTGATATCAGCCACAGCAGCTTCTGTCAAGATATGTCTCCAAAGGCAAAGGAAACAAAAGCGAAAATGAACTTTTGGGACTTCATCAAGATCAAAAGCTTCTGCACAGCAAAGGAAACAGTCAACAAACAAAGAGCCAAACCACGGAATGGGAGAAGATATTTGCAAATGACAGTACAGGTCATCAATCCTTTTTAATAACAAAACAAAACAAAATGTCACAGGTGCCTTGTAAAGCGAAGAGAGGAGGGAGGAGGTATCTGTCCTGTTCGGTTGGAAATGTCTGTGACTTTGTGTCACCTCCTGGCTTTAGGATGTGGGAGATACACCATAGCTGAAAGCCTCACTCTTCAACAGCAGGGTCTCCCCAGCCAGGAAGTTGTGGGAATCAAGGAGCTATGATGCTGAGTATTCCAGCCTTCATGTCAGGAAGTCTGGGTCCAGTGACCTTCTACTTAGAAACAGATACAAACTCTACCCACTGATGCGAGGTAGGGAAGTGTGTTCCTCATCACACTTCCTCATCACACACCTCATCATACTTTGAAAGTATTCAAACTGACACTGGATCAGAATATGAGGGATCGCTAAAGACAGTTAAAAGATAGAGTGGCTGAATTATGTCCCCCACTCCCAAATTCATATGTTGAATTGCCAACCCCCAACATCTCATAACAGAACTGTATTTGGGAATAACCTTTAAGGAAGTAATTACATTAAGTGATGGCATTAGTGTGAGGTTCTAGCCCAATATGACTGGTATCCTTACATGAAAAGTGGGAGACACCGGGGCCATGTGCATAGACAGATGACCAATGAAGAACAAGTAAGGGGGCTGCCACCTGCACACCAAGGATAAGGGCCTCAGAGGAAACCAACCATGCTGGCACCTTGATCTTGGACTACCAGGCTCCAGAGCTATGAGAAAACAAATTTCAGTTATCTAAGCCCCCTAGTCTGGGTTATTTTGTTATGGAAGCTTGAACAAGCTAAGGGTAGATGATTTTCCAACTTCCATCTTTGCATGTAAGCTAGGCGATGGCAAGATCGTTGACTTGTTTACTAGAAGATTCCAAACACCTGCCATAGTCCTTGATGGAGAGTAGGCCTTCTGTAAATAACTGTTGAGTGAATGAATCTTATTAGATTTTCTGAAGAGCTCTGTGTTGATTGGAAGTTCACAGCCAAGCACAGTGTCTTTTAAGCTTACACGTTGGACCTTGCCATAGTTTTATTACATTTATTATATATAGCATGTCGCATTTCTCTGGTTTGATTTTAGAAAATGTGGGACATACAGGCATTAAAAGAAAAAATAAGTCTTCTGAAATCCCAACCCTAAGATGGAACTATTGTGAACATTTGGATCACTTTTGTCATTCTTAAAAATATACACATACGTAAGTTTAAGACAAATTGTAAATACAATATTTTTTCTTCTTTTCACAGAAGGTTGTAACATATTTTCCTATCATGTTACATATTTTCTCAAATAGGGTCTGTCAGGTATGCATATTTATTCTATGTGAGAATGGAGTATTGTTTAATCACCTAAGAATTGAGTTAAGTACAACAGAAAAAAAATGAAATAAATTTACATGTTCAAAAAAATGTTAATTTTTGAAATTGCATTTAGGGAAGCAATGTATTTTCCCATGTTTTAATTGACTATTTGAACAGTCCCTCCTTTATTTTATTTTATGACTTTTCTATTGTTTTATGTCTAGAAAAAAAATTTCCCCATCTCTGAAACAGTTAATTAATCACTTCTATTTTCTTTAGGGACATTTCCATTACCAAAACAATATATGCTCATGATACAAATTTTGAAAATACATAAGAGTTAGAAGAATAAAAAAGTCGTCTCTAATACCCTGACCTTCTATTGTTTTCTTTCCCATCAATTTTCAATGTATATTTTTACATGTTTGTTATCATATTGTACCTATAAAATTTTACATGCTAATTTAAAATTTATCTATATGATTATAAAGAACATCTGATCACTGTATAAAATCTAAAGACTACACAGCATTACTTGGAGAAAATGAAAACAAGTAAATCTGATCCCCCAGGCAGAACCACTGTTAACATTTAGTATACAACATCTCCTTCTAGTTTGTTGTATATATTTTTACACAATTGCAGATGTGCACTATGCACAAAATTGCCCTGATTTTGTTTTTTCATCTAAAATTAATACATACTCATGGCAGAAAACTGTGTATCCAAATGCATGAAATATAAAATTAAAATTATGAATAATGGTGCCATTCAAGAGAATCATCATTAATAACTTTGCATATTACCTTATAGAATAATATTCACATGTGTTCTTTGAAAGTAACAAAAGAATATACATATAAATCATGTATATTTATATGTGATACATATAAGACAATATTCATAGGTTTTCTATATAAGATTGTAAGCTTAATAATTAGTATAAACTAATCAAGTCCTTTAATGTTTGTTGTTTTCATCTGTATTTTTAAAGTTCTCAACTTTGTCCTCCACGTTACTGACTTGATTTTCTGCAGAGAAGTTCTACCCTTTACTCCCTCCAATGATGATTTTACTTATCTTTTTGCAAATTCTCTTCCTATATAAACCAGCTCATCACCATTTTTTTCCATTTCTGTATCATGTTTTTTTTTCCATTTCTGTCTCATGGTTTTCTGCTCATCATTCAGGATTTATATGAGAACTTTGGAGTTGTTTTTTTTTTTTTAATTTTCTCTGGTTTACTTGCTCTTATTGTTTCTTAATTGGACTTTAAAAATTTTTGATCATTGTAGTTCATATACAGTTTTAAGAAATAACGCAGAGATCCCATATACCATTTCCAGGTTTCCTCAATGGTAACATCTTGTAAAACTATAGTCCAGTATCACAACCAGGATACTGACATTGATACAGTCAAGATACAAAACTGTTCTGTACCCTTCTTGCTGCTTATACTCACACTTATCACGGTCACCCTCTCTTTGCCTCCCTTTGTCCCTGACCCTGGCAGCCATTAATCTGTTCTGCATTTCTATAATTCTGCCATTATAAGAATGTTATATAAATGAGACAATGTGTTATACAACTTTTTTTTAGTTTTTTTTAATTTCATTTCTTTTCAGCATAACAGAATTCATAGTTTTACACCACACCCAGTGCTCCATGCAATGCGTGCCCTCCACAATACCCACCACCTGGCTCCCCCAACCTCCCACCCCCCTGCCCCTTCAAAACCCTCAGGTTGTTTTTCAGAGTCCATAGTCTCTCATGGTTCATCTCCCCCTCCAACTTCCCTCAACTCCCTTCTCCTCTCCATCTCCCCATGTCCTCCGTGTTATTTGTTATGCTCCACAAATAAGTGAAACCATATGATAATTGACTCTCTCTGCTTGACTTATTTCACTCAGCATAATCTCTTCCAGTCCCGTCCATGTTGCTACAAAACTTGGGTATTCATCCTTTCTGATGGAGGCATAATACTCCATAGT
>PISX010010549.1:0-69702 GCA_004024625.1 Mellivora capensis
GCATCTGGCTCTCTGCTCAGCGGGGAGCCTGCTTCCTCCTCTCTCTCTCTCTGCCTCTCTCTCTGCCTGCCTCTCTGCCTGCTTGTGATCTCTGTCAAATAAATAAATAAATCTTAAAAAAAATACTTTCATCACTTTTGCCATTTTGAACCTGAAATAAGATAAGAAATAAGATATGGTGCCTTGTCTTCTCTCTTTTTCTTTCCTTTACTCATATCAACCTTTCTTGAGGTTGAAGCACCATAAGAAAGGTTTTTAAAATGAGGCCAAAGACTGTTGTAAGCTTTACATATTTTCTTATTTAATCCTTATAAAACCTTTTTGCTTTATGAAATAAAGGGATGTTTTTGTCCTAATTTCCATTTTAAGAATATGAAACATATAGAGTTCAAGAAATTGCTTAAGATGAATCAAACACCACATAATCAAATTGGGCTTCAAATTTAGGTTGCCTGGCTTCAGGGTCTGTTCCCTCAGTCTCTATACACCATATACATCCATGACATAATGTGTATACTATATGTTATAATAACACACATATCATCTCTAGAGTGAAAATAGAATTTCGAGAACAGAACTCTGAGACTACCAGCACTGAAGTGTCTGAAAGAAGAATAGGCTTAGGAGAGAGAGGAGTCACTAGAAGAGTGTGTTGCCTTGCATAAAGGAGACCACTGTTTACTATGCAGTACTTATCGTATCTTCTTACCTCCTAGCAGGACACCAGGGATACTAAGGTTTCCACTCTGCCCTTTTTATGTGATACAGAAGAAACTGAACCCATCCTCCTGTTGGAGTAGGTAATAGAAAGAATGTGACTGTTGGTTGACTCACAAGCTAAACCCAAGGAACCAGAGATTCCTCACCTCCTCTCCTGTCCTTAAAACACAAGTTCTGCCCACCATTCTCACAGTGGGAGATGTCCCCAAAACATAAACTTTTAGAAAGTAAGGTATTGCTGAGCCCATCTGCATGGTATATATGACTACACACAGTTAAGAATTCTATGTAAACTTTCAAAATTCTGTTGGGTGGGTGCAGACATCCACTTGTCCCATGGCTGCCCAAGTAAAGCCTCGTATGTAAGTTCCCTTGCTTATTAAAATCTGACACCTGCAAATCTGGAGTGGTCTACTTCTTTCTTTGACCTCTCCTTGCCCTCCATGCATAAGAGCTGGTTTATGAACTAACATTCCAGTTTCAGAAATAAATTCCAATCATTCTAAATCATTCCAGACTAGCCAAGGCATTTCTCTATATACTCATATCGGTCAACTAACCTAGGTTGTGCTCCATGAAATCGAAAAGAAGGAATCATATCGCATGCATTGGTAATGTCCCTGTAGAAACATGTTGCCCCAGTTGTAGTTGGTAGCTACCCTGTGGTCATGATGAGCCACCCTGAGGACAAACAAGACAATGAGAAGAAAACAGAAAGAATCCATACAGGCAGAGCCAGACAATGTATATAATTGCCACAGGTTGTATTCCTATCTATATTTTTTGTAATTTGAGAGTTATATGGCAAATGATGTCCTCATTATTCAAATCACTTTCTGTTTTCTGTTAATTGAAGCAAAAAAATCTAATTGACAAAACTTTGTAGACAATGCAGAAAAAATTTTAAAATGAGAATGTTCATCAGTCTTAGATGTTTCAGAGACAGGAATTTAGAATTTTAAGAAAATCTCATGACATAGATACAAACTGACCTCAAAATCATTTGTCCAATCAGCCCATGGTAAATCTAGAAAATGTCTAACACATTATCACTATATGCCCTTGGTATTTAAGAAAGGGATGGGAGGTAGGAATAGAAGAACCAAGTGAACCTCACCATTCAGCCTCTTGTAAGTTTATTCCATTACATGGATTCATGTCTGGAAGTGATGCAGCACATTTATATGTAGTCAGTCTTACACACTGTATCCCAAAAAACAGACTCTGTCTCTGAGGAACCTGTGTAATAAAGCTGGAAGAATTCTGTAATTAACCCTGGAGTAATTATCTTCACACCAAGTAAACCACTCAGGAGCTGGCATGTGGCTTAGCTGCCAAGAACCATGTTATATAATAAGGTTGGAGGGAGCAATTGCTAACATTTTACCCATGGTGTATAAACCTTTAATGGAGCCAAATGCCAATCATCCACAGAGTTATACAGAGAAGATCAAGGTAAGTGAAAGCCTCCAAAGCTCTATTTTAAGCACCAATTTTCATCATTACCTTACCTGAATTTTTTTAAGTATGCCATCCAGCTGCATCATAACATCAAAGAAGCTGAGAAAGTGAAAAGATCTAAGAGGTTATGAAGACCAGCCTGCTTCCCAATGTGAAGTTCCTTTCAACACACCCCTGACAGGCAACTGAATAATTTCCACTTACATGTCTTTGGGAATCAGTGGTTGGAAATCGAGAACACAAGCCTGGAGTCAAATGGACCTCAGGTTAGTGTTCATCTTTGACAATTATTAATTGTAAACTAAAATAAAACTAATGTGTCTGAGCATTATTTTTTCCCCTTTTCAGATAGTTACAATATGATTTTATCCCACAATACTGGGATTTTGACAGAACACTTTGTTTTGAGAAGGAGAATATGACTTTTATTTCTTTCCCCTTTTGTTGTCAGATACTCATAGTTTTTGTAAAATTTTACCAAATATGAATCTCATAGGTTCCTGGGCCGTCTTCCTGGGACTGAAGAGAATGTGGTTGTTTTCTTGGGAAACCTCTGCTACCCCAGGGGAAGACAGTACTGGAATTCTGGAGGCAAGGCCTTTGACTTAAAAATCAGCCTGAGATGTTACTCTTTGTAAGGAACCTTCTCCTGAGACTGTTTTATTAGCATCACTTGATGCAGTGGAAAGGTCAGTGATCTTTGGCAAGAAATGAACTCTTCTGCTCTTTAGCTCAAATGGTCCAATGAGAGAGCTAGAGTAAGGTAATTTATGATTGTAGTTTATAAAAATTTTCTCTTGTCAGATAATTTCTGAACTCTTATCCCTTCAGCATCTTTTGTGTATGCTCAAAAGTCTTTAAATGTTTCATAAATATGGCTATCTGAATTAAATGTCCTATTTCTGATGGGTGCTCACTCTAAGATCCTAATATGTAACAGTGTGTCATCTGGATGCTGTTCACTTATTAGAATAGGAAGCAGCTGTATTAATCTGCTGAGTGGTTATATCAATAGTCCATTAAGTGTGTTTTTATTTTACAAAAATGGCTAGATTTTTTTTTCCCTCACTTGAGACCCACGTTGAAATTGCAGCTTTATTGGCTTTGCGACTTCAGGTCTGCTGTTTAACTTGCAAGACCCTCATTTGTCATCTGTGAAATTGGAATAATACCTAATTAAAATATCACTGGGCAGATTAAGAAGGGGAGGCTCAAAGTGCCTTATACCCAGCACATATGAGAAGGCCAACCAGTATAACTTCCCTTCCATTTCTTACTTCCCTTTTGGATTCCTAACCACTCACATGCAGGCATAAGTGAGTGATATGGTGGCAAGCACCTGGTGGCTTAAGACAGAAAATGACCGAGGTTACGAAGGACCTACCATGTTATCGTCTCTCACAACAACTGCACTGTGGTGTCTAGCATCTCCTGACATCAGTCTTCAGCAGAGTACAGGATTTCAGGCAGCAACAGGTGAATACAACTCACTGGGTCATAATTATGAAACCGCGAGTACGTGAGAGGAGAAGTAAGGCTGCACCACACGTGTGTACATGGACAAATGCACACAAACTCATCCCACAGTTCAAATCCTGACAAGATTTGTGCAGGTGAGCAAATGAAATAGAAGCTGGCTCATTTGCTGCTCGCCACTTCCATAGGGAACTGAAGTGTTCTGCTTCAAGATGGTAGCGTCCCAAGTTTATGAATTTAATCTGCAATTCTTCCTAACAAAGTTGGAAGGATGGAAAGGTTTCTCAACAATTCTATGCCTTCTGATCTTTGTGACTAATGAGAAAGGTCATCCATGTTAGCTATCCTTTCACTACCGGTTCCATTCTGCTAATAAACTCCATCTAAAATAGCCAGGCAGACAAAATGACTTTCCTGTGGAGAAGGTTCTTTTTCCTTTTTTCCTACTTAATTAGCTACACTTTAGGTAGGGTGATTGGGGGAAACTAGGAACATAATTTAAAGCTCTGGGGAGGACCATACTTTTGCCTATTACAACAAACCAAATCAAATCAAGTGAATCAATTTAAACTGAACAGACTATATTCTGCTAAATGTACCTTAATCGGTAGAGAATATATGGTGTGATTTTAAATGGCATTTTAATGATCCTGGGGAGCAAAAACACTCATTTGAGCTTAAAATTTGTTCATCCACTGATTTAACAACTATTTATTGAGTAGCTACTATTCTGGGCAATTTAACACAGGGGAATGCTATGGATGTTTGAGTTAGAAAACACAGATGAGATGCCTATTTTCACCACTTTCTGGAAAGCATTCTTTTGTAATCCATTTAAAGGTAATCTTTGGAGATAATAATACTGATTTCTTAGGGTTAATTATGATAATAAAATAAAATATGGCAAATAATAGGTGCCCAATAAATGGAGGAGGATGTGCTTCTGTTGTTTTAAAAAATGCCAAAAACAGTCTGGGATTTTCCCAAACAAAATTTACTTAGAAGTTTGGGAGCCTGAGATAACATAAATAAACTAAATGTTACCAGAGTTTAATTGCATATAAATTAACCTATCATGGACCTTGCCTGTGCTGTCTGTGCTTAATCCCAGATAAATGATTTATATTTTTACTGTTGTTTGGGACACCTGGGTGGCTCAGTTGGCTAGGCGACTGCCTTCAGCTCAGGTCATGATCTTGGAGTCCCAGGACGGAGTCCCACATTGGGCTCCCTGCTCAGTGGAGAATCTGCTTCTCCCTCTGATCCTACCCCTTCTCGTGCTCTCCCTCTCATTCTCTCTCTCTCACTCAAATAAATAAATAAAATCTTAAAAAATATATATATATATATATTTTTTACTGTTGTTTGAGGGCAAACTAAAGATGATTTCTTAAATAATAGAATCACCTCTTTAACACTTAATTCATATAAAACTTTTTCTTCTAGTATAGCTAAAACTAGCTTCATAGAAAAAACTCACCCACCCTAACTGCTAGAATCACTGGCATAGAAATTGAGAAGGTTGAGAAAATACCATCTTACATTTTATAAATCCACTGAAATTAAAGAAGTGGGCAGAGGTTAGTAAATTATGGTATTTCACCATGAGAATACATATATACTTATATTTTAAAGATTAAAAAAATTTATTAGAGAGAGAGAAATCACCAGCGGGGTAGAGAGACAGAGGGAGAGGGAAAAGCAGTCTCCCCAAAGGGCAAGGATCCTGATGCAGAGCTTGATCCCAGGACCCTGGGATCATGACCTGAGCTGAAGGCAGATGCTTAACCATCTGAACTACCCAGGCACCCCATGAATGAATGAATGAATGAATGAATGGATGAATATTTAAGATTTTTATTTATTTATTTGACAGAGAGGGAGACAGCGAGAGAGGGAACACAAGCATGGGGAGTGGGAGAGGGAGAGAAGGCTTCCTGCTCAGCAGGAAGCCCGATGTGGAGCTCAATCCCAGGACCCTGGGATCACAACCTGAGCTGAAGGCAGTTCCTTAACTGGCTGAGCCACCCAGGCACCCCAAGAATATATATTTTAAAGATGATGTAAGAAAGCAACTTATTTTAAAAAATATATAATGCACTTTGTAGTAGACACCACCTGGAATCCATTTCTACTTTGATGCCTTATCTGATTTTGTACTGCTATCTTCCTACCTCATCTTATAGGCAGCCAACTTTGGGATTGATTTGCTTGCTATAGAGGTACCCTATTCTCATTGCCAGTGATTGGTTTAGGACTAGGTATGTAACATCTAGCCAAAGAGGATAATGGAAATCTGATGGGGGCTTTTCTGAAAAATAGCCTTGCTCTTAAGAAAGCTGCAAGAGGATGTGCGGTCTCCCTGTTTGCTCAGCTCACCATGTTATCTGTTTGTGATGCCTGAAAACATTGTAGGGATCTTCTGACGAGAGAATGAAACCAACATTGACTATAGCAGTTTGTAGAGATGGAAAAAACCTGAAACCTGACCTCTATTACCACTTTTTTTTTTCAATCTTTTTGGTAAAAGTAACTTTATACCTCTATTGGCTTTTTACCTTGAATAAACTGACATTAAATAAACCAACTCTGCACCTGAACTTCCTGATATATGAGATCACAGTCTCTCCAGTACAAGTCAGTTTTAGTTGGGCTTGCTGTTTCTTTCAGCTGAAAACATTCTCATAATAATAACTTTCTAACACATAATACATACGGACAATGATTGGGGAAAAATACATATACAGAAAATAGTATAGTTCATTAAACATTGTTAAAACATATCTTTATACTGTTACATCATTTTTCAAAGAAAAAGAGAAAAAAATAGTAGAGCCACCCTACATATGGATGAAAATGTTCAGTTAATGGCTCAAGACTTCTGTTTTACTTGTGAACGTGGTATATGGAACATGCATCTATTCCATGTGTTCTCTGGCTAACTATTCAGCAGATACAAAATAAATAAATAGTTGAACTTAGCTAAAGAAAAGTCACCTGTGACAAAAAACTAAATATCTAAATTCTATCTTCCTGTAGTATGTATGGTAAAATTCAAACTTTCTCTTAAAGCTAAGCATAGTATGTCTGGAAGGGGAAAAACAAACAAAAAAAAAAGGTAGAATTACAGCTTCTTGAGTCAATCACAGGTGACCCCATCTTGTCTCCTTTCCAATTCTAATCTATACCCTAGCTCTGGCTTGACCTCTGTCTCTTCTCTGGAGAATTTGTTCTTCTCTCTTTCCAGGTATTGTACATCCTTCAGTTAAATATTACTCTGCAAGTGGCCACAATTTCTTCCTCTGCTGCACCAGAACCTGGACTAGTTCACAATCTCTGCGTCCTGTGGGTCAGGAGTCCAGGTGCAGTTTAGCTGTGTTCTCTTCTCAGGTTTCCACAAGGCTGCTCCAAAGTGCTGGCTGGGCCATGTTTCTTTCTGGATCCTGGGACCTCTTCTAAGATGAGGTAGTTGTTCACAGAATTCAGTTCCTTGTGGTTGTAGGGCTGAGGCACCATCCTCTTGCTGGTTGTCAGCCAGGTATCCAATCTCAGCTCCTGGTGGCTGCCCTTAGTTCCGAGCCAAATGGCTTTCTCATAGCATGGCATCTTACTTCTTCAGAACCAGGAGAAGAATCTTGCGTTCCAGTCAGCTAAAGCAGAATCTTACATAACCTAATGCCATCATGGTCATGAATCTCTCTCTTAACTTTGCCAAACTGCATAAGGGCAAGTTCCAGGTCTAGCTGCATTCAAGAAGAGGGGATTATGCAAGTGTGACTCCATGGGGGTGTTATAATAAGGTTTATCTGCCAGAGACCCTACATTCCTGGTGCTCCTTGCCTACCCCCTACACCACTATCACTCACATCTGTTTCAGGGGCAATGAAAGCCAGGCGGTGTCAAGAGCACTTATTAAGTCAGTTAAGCCTGGACTCAAACTCCAGTTCTTTTATCACTTGAGTTCTTCACTTGTAAAATGTAAAATATTTTAGGTTTAGTTTTTTCAGGATGTATAAAAATTTAAGTAATATAGGAGAAAAAATGTTGGTACAGTATTTGACACTCAGTAAGAAGTCGATTGGGCAAATATCTCAAGTAAAACTATATAATTTTTGCTTGCAATCTTTGGACCAACGAGTTCTTTAAAAAATAAGTACATTTGAAGGACGCCTGGGTGGCTCAGTCAGATAAGCATCTGAGTTTCGATTTTGGCTCAGGTCATGATCTCAGGATCATGGGATGATCTCAGTTTCCTTGCTCAGCAGGAAAGTCTGCTGAAGATTTTCTTTCTTCCTCTTCCTCTGTCCCTCCGTGTGCTCTCTCTCTCTTTCTCTCTCTCATTCTCAAACAAATAAATAAATAAATCTTTAAAAAATAAACATATCTGAACATACTAGTTCCTTCTTTAGAAACCCTTGATAGCTTCCCAGAACCCACCAGGTTCTGTACCATAGGTCCTTGCTGACTGTGTCATTTGCCATACTCTTTCCCTGCTCTGTGCTTTGTTTCAGTACCCCACCGGCCACTCTTCTCATCTTTCCCTTTGCAGGAGCTCATTGCCCTCCCTAGCACTCTTCTTGGCCCTTTAACCTGCATGACTGCATTTATACTTTCAACAGCTCTATTATTATTATTATTATTATTATTAATCTCCATTTACAGATTTGCAGAGACACTAGGAGAAGTTGAGTCCTTTGCTTATGAACACACAGAGTAATAGAGGATTCAAATCCAGGGCTGTCAGAGTGTAAAGCCCATCCTCTTTTTGTCCCAGATTGCTACACTAAGCATGGGCCCCAAATACACTTGTCTTCTAAGACAGAAATACCTGGCTAAATATCTGGCTATGTATAGGGCAGTAATGAGTGAGTCTTAACATTTTGAATATATGGGTATAACTTGCTTCCTCTATCTCCAGTTCACCCATAGATACTTGTCCCAGAAGAAATGAATTAAATCAGTCTGGGCTAAATAATGCTACCACCTAAAATCTAATTATGACTTTAAAAATGTTCTTTAATAAAAATGTATTATGGAGATAGGATTTTTTTTCCTAAACATTTTCCTGAACATAATCTTTTCCTATGTAAGTGGGAAAGGAAGGGTAATGATGATATTGATATATCTTCAAAGAATTAAATCAGATAATGGATATAAATCACTCAGAGTAGTGCCTGACACATAAACGATTCTTAATAAATTGCATTAATTGTCTTGTCCGTTCAAAGAAGTCCTTTTCTGTCCATTCTTGTGATACAATAATGGTAATACTTTAAATTTCTCTCATATACTTTGGAGTTAGAGTAACTGGGTTCCAATTCTGGCTTTTTTATTCATTACCTGTGTGACTGTAGACAAGTTGCTTAATCCCTCTGTGCCCTAGTTTCCTTGTTTCTAATGAGAGCATTATAATGGTACCTGCCTCACAGAGTTGCAATGAGGATTAAATGAGTTGCTTTTGGAGAATATTTGCTATAGGGTTGGATGCTGGAGAAGCATTTTACAAATAACACAAATAAAATGCTTATTGGCAACCAATGATGGAGCAAGGCAATATGATAAAAAACAAGGAAACAGTTTTCAGCCAGATTGTGACCAAATGTTTAAGGAGCTTAGAATCTTCTTGGAAGAAATGATGCACACAGGAAAATTATTATAGCAAAAAGTATAAAGAGCCATGTTTCAGACAAGTAAGAGGCATGTTTATGTGGCTTAAAGTTCATGAAGAACATTTTTACATGTTATCTCATTTAATTCTGCTAATATTTCTGAGAGTCCTATATATATATATATCGCTATATTTATTTTGTGAAGCAACTAAGTTTGGAAAATGGTAGATGCTAAACCATTAAAGACTGTTAGTAGCTGAACTGCATTTTTGGACCTCTGATTTCAAATTACAATTCACTCATTCATTCACTTATATATTCACTTGCTTATTCACTAAAACTTATCTGTGCTCCACACGCATTTCATATAATACTTAAGTGCCCTAAAATAGTTAGTGTGATTCCCTAACACCAGGGATCCTGCTAAAACCAGCACCCCTAAGAGTAACTGCATATCTGGAGGGCAAAAAATACTTACATGGACTTTGTACTAGGAAACAATGGGACTGAGCATTGACTAGGCCCCCATTTTTGTAAGGGACCAAGTTATTTTTAATCCCCCGTCATGCTTCTGAGCAGCCTTGGCTAAAATGCAATGGAAATACTGAGACAGGAGAGCATGTTCTAGCTACAGGAAGGGAAGAATACCTGAATGTCACCTGACAAAGGTGAAAGGTCTTAAAGGAACACCTGTGAGCAGCCCCCACTTCCAGGTCATCTGGATATGAATAAACACATCCAAATACATAAAGATGCAAGAGATATCTAAAAGAAATGTGGCCCAGGTGTGCAACTGCTCTCTAAAATTATCCAGAGCATTCTTATTTTCTCTCAGATATTTCAATTTAATTATTACTACGATTGTTACCATAAAGTTAAAAGGGTATTATATTAAAAGGAGGGGGGGAAATACTGGAAGAAAAATAGCTGCTGACATTCTATTAAATGTACTTTCCTACTTATTCTATACATACTTTAAACAAACAAATATACTACCAGAATACGGCGCTTAACTTCTTTTTTCCATTTATTATATAATGAACACATCTTCATGTTAAACCATAATGCATATTCAGCAATACTTTTATGGTTGTGCCATAGTCTATGGAATGGAAAATGTATACAATAAATTATCCATGGATGAACTTCTTATTGGTTCTTCAATTCTCCTGTTTGGCTTTGTCCTCTGTCTCTCCATCCCTCCATCCTTCCCTCTCTTCCTTTCTTCCTTCCTCCCTCCTCTCTCCTCCACAGACACTGATTGATTGGCTTCTAGTGCCAAGTTCACAGACAGATGAATGAGAAATCCTTAAAGGGCAGTGGGTTAGAAAAGGCAAGGGCCTTAGAAGTGACAGAAAATCTGAATTGCAATCCTCACACTTAGCACCTTGTGAGACAAGGGCTCCATTTCCCCTTCTTATGACTGACACACACCTTTGGGCTAATTTGCTTTTCCTTGGCATTCCTCTCCAAACTGGGACTTCTAGTTTAACTGTCCAGCCCCACCGGCAAACAACTTCCAGTAACCCCTCCGAAACCCCCTCATCCTTTCCTCCTGTTTTTTCCTCATTTTCCTATATAATTTTTTCCTTGTTTACTTCCTTTCTCTCATCCTGCAAAAATGTGATTTGAATAACAACTCTTATTTTCCAGGAGGGAATCCCTGGATTCCATCAAAATTTCATTTTTAAAAGAGTCTATAACTGGTTGAACTCTATATCTTGACTTTTAAATAAGCACTTTAAACTTTTGAATCTGCATATTGTTTTCATCTAAAATAACTGGTTTATTATAACTTTGGGGTGATCACGTGCCCTTTACTTTGCAACTTTCCCTCTTCACTAGTAAGTGATCCTAATTTCATCCAACATATCATCCTGATGTAAAAAGATGCTAAACAACAGAACTACACTAAAATATATATAGAGCCCAAAACATTAAACTGCACAATATGTGAAGCATATGCCAAGGATTTAGTTTCGTTGTGCAGCAGTAAAAAACCTGTATAATTTTGTCAGGACTGGGAACTAAAAACAAAGGGAAGATTGATAGTACCACTATCATCTCAGATTTTGTACCCACCATTTTGCTTTCTGCAACCAGCAGACTGCTTAATCCTCTTTGAGCCATTACACCTCATCTTATTTCTCTAAATTGCCAGTATACTTGCCCCTTTCATATGTACACAAAAGAGGAAGGAGAAAGAGGAAGGAAGGAGAGAAGGAAGAAAGGAGGGAAGGAAGAAAAAAAAGAGAAAGAGAGTGAGAGAAAGAAAGAAAGATTAATATAGTTGTCATAATTATCAAAGAGAACCAACTAATTAGATCAAGGAGCCAAAATATTGGTCTCTAGCCCAAGGCATGTCCTTATCCCATCTGTATTTCAGAGGAATTCCCTTATACTCACTTGGAGCTTTACATCTTCTGCTATGCCCTGGCATGTATTAAGTACCTTCTACAAAAGGGGAGAAGGGTGTAGAATTTATAAAAAGGGTGAAAAATTGCTAATTATTATTAATATTGATTCATATTTTTGCTAAAAGCCTGATTAAAAATCAAAAGAGAAGTCTAAATCCTGGAGAAAAATAAAGGCAATTAAGGAGAAGCCATAAAACTGAAGCCAACTATTCCAATTTGTCATTTATGAACCTCACAAAGGAAATAAATAATATAAATAAATAAGTAGCAAGATTCATGACCTTTTAACTGTAAGATATCATAATTACAGACTTGTACTGTTCCAATACATCCCAGATGCTAACAAATTCTAAGTGGTTACTATTCATAGACATTTCTTGTGCATTCACAGCACATCAAGTGCAGTACAGTATTCATACTACAAAGAACTCTCCTTACCCTCAAAGAACTTACAGACAGCACTGGATATCATCATGAATTTATTCTAGGTTTTCTATATTACAAAAGGTAATATGTTTTCCTATACTAGAAAAACCTTTTTGTTTGTTTGCTTTTGTAATTGAGAGAAACATCAATCCCAAAGCTGCATGTTATAGTAGGACAAACTTTATCTTTGAAATCAAGATTCTCTAAAACCAAATTCCAGTAGCAACTTGTTAATTTTTTGCTTTAATTCATCTGATTCTCACCTGCAGGGTTATTATGTCAACTATATAAGATACTTATATATAAGTGTATGCATGTTTTTAAATTGTGTGTGTGTATATATGAGTATATGTATGTGTATATATACCATTATACAAGATATGTATCTGTATTTATATTTATACTATATATTTGGTCTCTAGCCCCAGTTGCATCCCTATCCCATATATTTGTATTTGTATTTATACACACACATGAGAGTGCAGAGTGGTAGGCACACAGGCACCCAATAAATACTAGTTTTCCTTTTGTTAAATTATAAATTGCTTTCAATGGTGGCATACCAGATATCACAACAGATGCTGAGATATGTCTACTTTTAGAGACAGCGGGATTCAAAGAAAGAGCAAGGACTCTGGGGCCACAAAAGTGTGGGTTTCAACTTTGATTTCTGGCTGGTAAGTGGCAATGAGAGATTTGAATTTTTGTACGTCTGACTCCAAAGCTAGGACTCTCTCACTATCCCATACTCATGAGGCAAAATATAATGCTGAGCTGATTCCAAAGCAACCCCAAAGAATACAAGAAAGGCTTGGTAATTCATGTGCAAGGTAGAGGAGTTCTGGTCAACCTCTTGCTTAGTTGGAGTTTTAGTGGCTCAGATAATGGTTAGAGAATGTTCCCAGTTGTCAGTTTCCTAATTGTTCATTTCCATCTAGTTTCTCTCCATGCCATTCAGGTATTGGTATGCAAGTGGCTCAAAGATCTCGGGAGGACGTAAAATTGAGAATGCTTTTCCTCCCAGGATTAGTGAATCGATTATCCTTAAAAGTGGTATCTTCTTCCTCACAAAAGCACTTCCTAGATATAACCATTTACAACTGGAATGAGTGGGTCATCTGCCTTTTTGGAAGGCACGAGACTTAATCAGTTATCATTGAATCCATCTGTATAGTTAAAGATACTCTCAGCCCCTAACCTGTTTATTTCTTCTTCTTTTTTTTTTTTTTAGGACTCAAGTGTCTCCCTCTTTTCCTTATTACACATAAGACCCTTAGGCTGGTATATATTTGAAACAATATGCTTTGCAGCATTGTCTCATGAGAAAGAAGAGGGTACACAGAGGCCTGTTTTCTTTTACTGTAAAAACATCATGGATTCCAAGTACATGAGATCCACTGAACCTCCTCACCATATAAGGGAAAGGAGATGTGAGGAGAGGACATAAACCTAACAAATCATTTGTTTCCCTCTTGCGAGGCAGGAAGTTACAGAGAGAAATGTGCCCTTTTCTCCAAGTCACATGAATCAAATTTCCAATTTAGACTTCATCTCTCCTCACTCCTGTATCTACTTGGGCAAGGCATTCCCCTAACTGTACCTAAGTTTCCCCCATCTATAAAGTCAAGATAACACATAATTACCCTGTGTGAAGACTAAATAAAATCGCCTATGCACATAGTAGCTACCACAGAATAGGCACTCTCAACTCAGTTTTCTAACCTTCCTGTCTTTATTTAAGGTTCATGGAGGACCAACATCATGAATAACACTCACTTTTTTTCTTCAGAGAACAAACCCTACAATAATTTCTGTATAAAATTGTTTTGTAATAAATTCCCTTGAAAAGCTGAACTTGTTTTGAGCTAGATTTTGCCTTGCATAAGGGGAATAAAGAATAGTAGAATTAAAATATTATGACGATTTATGTGACTGTGTTTTTAACAAAAGGAACAACAAATTTGTTGAACAGAATTCATGCTCTGCCTCCTGCATTTAATAATTTCTGTGTTTCTGGGCCTTGGTTTCCTCATTTGTAAAATGGGTAAAATTAATACTTGCTTTGCCTATGTCTTAAGATTATTACTTGGTATAATACATGGGACGTGTAACATGCTGTTCAAATATTCAAATAGTATTGCTGCTGATATATTTATATCTGAGCAACAGCATTACCTATCACATTGTCTATAACCATATTATTATTTTACTAATCTTAACAGTTTATTACTTCATAATCAAAATTCCTTTATTATTACAAGAATGGTTCATTCTAGTGAGGAAAGCCTCTTCTTCTTTAGAACTTAAACATAATAAAGAGAATATATTTGTGTTTTACTATTCTTTTCCCTAAGATTTAAGTACCAAAGACAAAGAACTGTGAAGTGGACAGAAGACAGGTAATATTTTTGAAAATATTTAATAATACATTAAATTTCTTGGAGCTGGCTGTCTTCCCATTTTCTTCTAAGATCCTTTCATAGGCAGATCAAACAAAATTAAAATAGCCAGAATTTTGAGTTTTCCAAATGAACTTCTTTTAATTTCCAAATTCATCCTACTAATGACTAGGAGTTGAATAGGTGAAGGGATGGGGAAAAATAACACCTTGGTTCTTTAATCTGAATAAAATATCAATATTGAGTGGATTTTCATTGGTTTGACCATTTTCTGAGCACCAGTGTGCTGATCATGCTCACATACACCATTTCATTCATTACTCACAACACTATTCAGACCAGATTTTTGGTCCCACTTTTCAGATATCAACAAGGACACATGCTCAGAGGGGCAACATCACTAGGTAGTAACTAGGTTCTAGATAGGGGAACCAAGATATGAGGCTAGACTTGACTGGCATGTTCTCTTACTATAAATCGGAAAGGCTCACAGATGGAAAAAGTCAATTTTCGCCTTTGACCATTATGAAATGGGCTTGAATTTACACCAATAAAATGCAAATGAGATCCATTTTCGACTTCACAACTAGACCTGTCGCATCAGCTTCAATAAGGGAACCATTTTCAACAATGAATAAGCAAATGTGGGATCTATTAGCTATTGTGACATTTCAGAGTCTAACTTTAACAGGGTTAAAAAAAAAGTTCTTTCCAGCTACTCATTAATTAATGAAATTTATTAGTTAGAAAGAACACATTATATATTACAAATGTCTTCTTTGCAGCATTGGTCATTAACAGCAGTTCTCAAAAATCCTCCAATCAGTATGATAAGAATACCCTAGGCTTTTTTTAAAATTGCAAATTTCTCAATTTCTAAAATTTCATGAAAGAGAGAGAGAAAGAGAGACAGAGAAAGAGAGGAAAAAGAATGGTCTAAAGTAAAATTATTTTTATGTGTAATAAGACTATCATGTGAAGTCTAATCCCTGATGACCTTGCTGGCTAGTCTAAAAGGCTACTTGCTTTATCTGTAGAACTCAGGATAATACCTAGCATATAGTAGGCTTTTAGTATCTATCAGTATAAATTAAAGACAAATAAATACATATATAAAATTCTTTTGATATCACTGCACTGGATTTTTTTAGAGTAAGTTTAAAAAATCATACTTAACAAAGAGTATAGAAAGCATATTAATGATCTGCAAGAACACTTTCCTAGGAAGTGATGACTGGTGAAATATTCTGAACCATACCTAGAAAGTAGTTAGCTTTCAGTACAGGCAAACCGTCGTGAGGAGTCCATGCCTCAACTTGGTATAATATAGCCTCAACATATAATATATAATATATAATATAGCCTCAATATAAAATAGCCTCAACAAGCTACTAGGAAAAGTAAGGATAAGGGTAAGCGAATGGGGAATTTGAAAAGCAGGGCGGCGGGAGGGGGGGAGGTTGTTGTGGAGGGTAGGGAAGGAAAAAAATGAAACAAGATGGGATAGGGAGGGAGACAAACCATAAGAGACACTTAATACCACAAGACAAACTGAGGGTTGCTGGGGGGTGGAAGGGTAGGGACAGGGTGGTTACACTGGAAAGGGTTTGTGCTATGGCGAGTGCTGTGAATTATGTAAGACTGATGAATCACAGACCTGTACCCCTGGGGCAAATAATACATTATATGTTAATAAAAGCAAATTTTAAAAAAGAATAACAATTGTATAGGACTGCATAATTTTCAAAACAATTTAATATATACTATTTCATGTAATTCCCACACCTACTCTACAAGATAAATAAAAGATGGTGATGTTCCCTATTCAAATGAAGATTGTGAAGGCTGAAAAGTCTTCAGTTCCTGTAATTGCGAATGGCGAACTCCAGCCATACTTCGAAGTCCTACCATCTTTCTTTTATTGTCTGCCCTCCCCTGACCTTCAAGTTACTTGACAGCAGCGTATCTATGTCACATTCTTCCTTTTTTATCTCTGAATCTGTTCCTGAGAGACTTTGCCAACTGCTTGTTAAGTGCTAGCTTCACTCTCCATCACTCACCATCCCCTACTCCAGCACACTGTAACCCCAGGAAACAACTAGCAGCACAAAAGACAAATCATTTTATCCTCTGCTCTTCTGCTGGGGTAAAGAGATTACAGAGGAAAGGAATGCAGAGGAGGAAGAGGCACTCCTTAGGTAATGAGAAACAGGGAGGAGAGCAGAAAGAAGATTTATGATCATGTAGCAATCTTTTGTAGAGTTCTCCATTTTGCTAACTGTTGTTTCTATTTCTTCCTGTGAATAAATTGATCTAAATGTTCGCAAAAGGACACTTGGGTGGCTCAGTGGGTTAAGCCTCTGCCTTTGGCTCATATCATGATCTCAGGGTCCTGGGATGGAGCCTTGCATAGGGCTCTCTGCTCAGCAAGGAGCCTGCTTCCCCCCCACCCACCTGCTTATGATCGCTGTCTAATAGATACATAAAATCTTAAAAAACAAATGTCACAAAAATGTTAAGTGGGAATACTGGTTTTCTTTTATCAAAATATTTTTCCTAATATTGCTTTGTTAATGGCAAAGATGATGATGATAATGAAACAACTTCATGTTTAGAATCCCTTAGATCTCATTTGATCTTTGTAACAACATTAAAACAAATCAAGATTCAGAGTGAAGGAATGATTTCCTCAAGTTACTCAGCTTAAAAGACAGCACAGCTGGATTCTGAAACCCCATATTCTTTCCATTATCATATCCTGTACTTGGCATGTAGGGACCCTGTCATTATAATAACTTTAGACCAAATTAATCTACCTTCAGATACAAATGATTTATATAAATTGTATATACAATTGCCATAAGACAAGTCCTTCCATTAAAATTCAGTTGGACAGGTGAGGCAAACATGTGTTTTTTATACCATGGAACAACCAATTTCCGACCACGAATGAAGCTAACATCAATTTCAAAGAAAGAAAAGCAAGGAAAATACAAATCAGCTTAACCTGTTTACAAAGTGAGAACTGGAACCACAAGCACATGTCTGCAGATGGCTTTTGTGTCAGAAGACACTGGTTTATAGCATTTCTTCAAGCTTGCTTTCAATTATGAGCTGATAATGACTACTACTTGGAAATAATGTTTTATTTTCAAGCATATTTTGCCTCAAAGACCTACTCAGGTTTCCCAGGAGTCTTGTTAATAAGAAACATCCTCTACTCTGTCTTGAGGAAAGCAGGATGATGCCATGAAATGGGTTTGGAGCTGGGCAAAACTGATTTGAAGTTCCAGCTCCAACACTTTAAAGCTTTGCTACTCTGGAGATATTGTAGAAAATAGATAAAATAGTGCCAGCTCTGTCAAGTTTTATGAGAAGTTCAAGAAAAGACTTTAAATACTTGCAACTACATAAAAAAAGTAAATAATATTTCTTTTAATGCTTTACACATTTACTATGTGACCTTACCTCATAGAAGGTGCTCAAAAAAATATCTGTAGTATTGCAGAAACTCAGCTGTTTCTCTTAAATTTGTACTTGATAGGGGTCAAATAAAATCTTGGTATCTGTATCGAACCCTGGTGGTGGACTGAATGACTGAGATGGGGGTGGGGGTGTCCAGTCTGTTGCTACGGCATCTCATGGCTGACTCTCATCACTGTTGTTAAACATCATAGCTTTATGATCCTGAGGGAGGTACTCAGGATTTGTTTTGCCATTTGTAAGATGGGTATAAGGTAGCAAGACATGTTTTTTTTACCATATAAAATTTTGATGAGAATGAATTCAGATATTAAGTGTGGAAATATTTACCAGCTGTGAAGGGCTATTCTAATACAGAGAAGCATCACTGTTAATGTCACATCTTGTCCTGATCTGTAGATTATACATCAGCTGTTTGGCCAGGTATATAGATTAAACAATGATATTTTTAAGAGCTTAGGAAAACAAAACAAAACAAAACAAAACCACGACATAAATCAGAATGCTTGAGATCATCATGCAAAGACCATCTGAGGGTTTTTGTACTTGTTTTCATTATTTGTTGTTACATTTTTCCTCCTGGAAGTTAACTGTTAACTCCCCATATTTGTACTGCATTTTTTATTCTGTTTCAGGAATGGCGTAGTGAGAAAAAATCCTATTCTCACTATTTTTCTGACTTGTTCAAACATAGGCACAGTTTGGGCCAACTTCTTCTTATGAGACTTTGGCACTCTTTCTTGGCTCAAGACAGGGAAGAAATAGTTGGGATCTGTTTTCATGCTTGTCATTTTATTTGTATGTTGGAATTTGCCTCTAAACTTTCTCTTTCCATTCAGTGAGATAAAACATCTTGGACAAATGTCCCCATCATTAATCATATTTTCATTAAAGCACAGCCAAGTTCAGTTTATTTCCAGAACCATGTACAGAGTATCTACTCAGCCTCACACTGTACTGGTAGATAAAAGGAGGAAATGGCATGGCTCCCTCCTCCCAAGAAGTTCTGTGGCTAGTGTGAAGACAAATGCTTAATCACACTTCAGTGTGAGGAATCCCTTGATACTGGTGTGCAACAGGACAGGGAAGCTCAGAAGATGGTCATATCAACTGAGAAGGCCAAACAGCCTGAAGGAGGTTACACTCTTATGCATCAGAAAAGTTAAAAACATGGATGGCTGGGTAGCTCAGTCATTAAGTGGCTGTCTTTGGCTCAGGTCATGATCCCAGAGTCCTGGGATGCAGAATCCTACATTGGCTGCAGTCTCACCAGGGAGTCTGCTTCTCCCTCTGCCCCCTCCCCTTGGCTTATGTGCCCTCTGGGATGTGCCCTTTCTTTCTCTGACAAATACATAAATAAAATCTTAAAAAAAAAAAGATAAAGAAGAATTGTTAAAAACAAACAAGACAAATTCTCAAAATGACTAGCCAACTGTATCCCAGAAAGCAATATTCCAAAAAAGCAACTCCACCTCTATATCCCACACTATATTATACCTTGATTGACTTGACCTTATTTTTTTCTCATTTGTTTCAAGGATGAAAAGTAATCATCTACTGGCTGATATATTAGAAAATATAAGGAGGCAAAATAATGTTGGATTTTGTAAAATGGGTGACTATATATTCTTAAAAGGGGATTAGAGCTATTTCATCTTCCAAGTAAAAACAAGTAGCTCATTTCACTATACTTAAAAACAAACAGAAATCCTTAAGAGATCATCCTAAATGTGGTATCTTTCTCAGGGTATCACGTGCCACACACCAAATGAAAATATTGATGTGGTCTGCTGCACTATGCCACTGACAGTGTTTTGAAGTCATAAATTTTGCCCTTATCTTGGAAAGAAAAAAAAAAACTTCAACTCTCTAATTTATAATTTAAGAAGTTTTGTTAGATCAAAAGGGAAGAAAGAATGAACAGAAGCAAAGAGCGTAAAAAGCTTTAATATTTGAGTGATCACACCATACTTGGAACGGCTTTTCTCACTGTCGCCATACAGCACCAGCAGAGAAAAGAAACCAGAGAATGATTTGCTCAAGGTTGTTCAATGTGAGTCAGAAAAGATTGGATATTTGAATGCAGCGAGAGCTGACATCTTTCTCCTCTAAAAAAGGTATTTTTGTATGTGATTGGTTTCAATCTCAAAAAGTAAACACAATCACATTTCACACATTTCAAGAAGCAAACAAGGTATTGCTGCTTTTCTTAAGGGGAGGAGTGTTTGGGAGGCTTTGGGAGGAGATATATTCACTACATAAAATATATATATATATATATATATATATATATATATATATATATATATATATAAACATGTTATTCAGCAGGAGGATGGCCATTGGTGTGGTCTCTTTGGGACAAAGACTGAGTGCAGGAAGAGAAGAGCCCAGGGAGGTAGTGATGGGCAGAGACTGGGAGGAGTGGCCTGGGAGAGAGGGAATTGCTCCTGCTTTCTGCACCTTCCTCCCGGATTTTACACCTACCACTTCTGCAGGCTTTCCAGCTCCCCCTCACCCTTCTGAATTCTCTCAAGTATACCCTATCTCCACTTTATGCAAAGCAGTATGACCTCCTGATTAAGAGCTCAGTATGCACTGTTAAACAGTGCTGCATTCACATCCAAAAGCTATTTGCTATTAGCTTAGGGACTTTTGGCAAGCTAATTTACCTCTCTGAGCCTCAGGCTTTCCCAACTGAAAAAAAAAAACAACTGGGAATCACAGTGGCTGCTACAGAGGAGGTTGTAGAATTAAATGAGAATCCATGTGCTCAAAGCACTGCCTGACAATGATTAATAAATAGTAGTGAATGTTATCATTTTTATGACATATATTGCATAGATTGTTTTCATTTGCTTGTCTTCACTTAAAGAATGCTGGCTCTCTCGAACAGGTTGTAAGTAAAACATAAGGTTGCCTTGAAGCCTACCCTATATGCTTTGTTATTAAATTCAGATGACTTCTCATTAAAGAATTTAGTGATAATCTTGCACCATCTGTGGTTGTGGTACTATGTCCAGGAATCGCATCCCATTCCTTTGTAACTCAATATCCTTTTGCCCCTCTTGTCTTTCACAGGATGTTTGCTTCTTCCTAGAGGACTTTATTCCTCAACTTTCATGGTTTTCTGTTTTTATAGAATGTTACCCCCTACCTATTGTGAAGTTCTTTGTGATGCTTTTCATCATATCATGGTTATGGTTCACTCTCTCAGGTCAGCAGTTTTCAGCAATGGGAAAGAATTATAAACCCCCACTGGCAGGAAAGAACTAGATTTTAAAATGAAATTCCCCATGGAAAGTACCATAATACTCCTTGCATAAGACATTTAGCCTTCCTGGATAGATGTACTTTATTTTTTTTGTTGTTTTTTTTTGTTTGTTTGTTTGTTTTGTTTGTTTGGTTTTTTTTAAGAAGAAGACATTGGAAGGGTGTAGAAAGGGAGTGGTAGGGATGATGGTTTTGCGTTTTCTTTCTTTCTTTTTTTTTTCTTTTAAGATTTTATTTAATTTATTTGACAGAGATCACAAGTAGGCAGAGAGGCAGGCAGAGAGAGAGGGAGAAGCAGGCTCCCTGCTAAGCAGAAAGCCCGATGCAGGGCTCAATCCCAGGACCCTGGGATCATGACCTGAGCCAAAGGCAGAGGCTTCAACCCACTGAGCCACCCAGGCACCCCTGGATAGATGTACTTTAAAGCATTACTATTTCCTTTTTTCCTCAACATTATTTGAGTTCTCCAATTCCTTCTAAAGAGAGGCGGAGCTATGTTCTTTTTCCCTCCAAAGATTTTATTTTATTTTTTTAAATTTTATTTGAGAAAGAAAGAAAGAGCATCTAAGCAGGGGGAGGGGATAAAAGGAGAGGGAGAGAATCTCAAGCAGATTCCACACTGAGTGCAGAGTCCTAACAAGGGGCTCGACCTCATGACTCAGAGATCAAGACCTGCGCTGAACCCAAGAGCCAGTCACTTAACCGCTTAACTGACTGAGCCACCCAGGTGCCCCAAGCTATGTATGATCTTCTGATGCAATGTTTTCACTTATACCATCCAAGGTGCAATAGGAGAAGAGGGCAAGTTTTAGAGAAAAAAAAAAAAAAAGAATAAAGTCAGGCCTAATATCATAGTAAGGAAAACTGAAGATCATACTGAATATTTTTAGAGGCTGAATATAAGGAAAAGATTTTGAGCAAATTATAAGGAAATATAGGGTTGAATCAGATAGGTGTAGAGAGGCTGTAGGGTTAGAATGCTAACCACTAAAGAACACAAGTAAGGTGACAGCAGATAAGATGACGGGCTGGTTGTTAGGATGCAAGGGTCCTAAAGAAAATTAGAAAATTAGATCTCCAAGTTTAAGATAATATACTAGAGCCACTGAAGGAGAATCCACTTTTCTTTGGTCTATCATGTCTGTTCCAGGCTTGTGCTTTTTACTAGAAAATCTTATTGTTAATCTGACATTTCTCTGTCTACCTCCCCACCCTTTACATTTTACTCAACCCTGTAAGAGTTGGTGCAGAGAAGAAAACTGTTCAGCAGAGCTGAAGTCAGCCAAGAATCCAGGGGAGTTAATTTGGCTATGTAAGGATAATAGAATTGAGGAAAGAGGACTGTGGGGGTATAAGCTGGAATTTGTAGACTTATGAAGTTTTTATATGAAGGTGGAAGAAGTGTAGTTGGCAAGGTTTCCTAGGTGGCAAAGGCATGGGAAAATCTCCTGGGTTTGAAATGAATCAAGTGTGCACTGATGAGACATATCAATAAAAAAGGAGCAAAATGAATACTGGACGTATGAACAAACGTCCACTGCTTTATGCACATTAGCTCACAAAACCCATTCACTATTCCTATGAGACTGGTACTATTATTTCCACTTTACAGAAGACAAAAACTGGGTTACAGGGAGGTTAGTGATGTGCCCAAAGTCACATAATCAGTGATAGGCAGAGGCAGGTTTTCAACCTAAAACTCTGTGAATTGTGAATTCTAAGCCACACCCTTCTCACTGAGCTCCCAGGCCCCACAAGAAACATTTATTAGCATATTATATACATTATATACGTAAGTGAGGAGAGCAGTAGGGAACAACAGACTGAATAGGGAAAGAGAAAGAGAATTAAATTTGAGAAATTGATGGGGAAGTCACACACCAAGAATTCTCTGAGTGAACTGGGATGAGTAAGGAACTCATGCTGTTGGAAGGTGCAGAAATCCATAGATAGATCTAAGTATTTTGGATTTCCAAACAGAATTCTGCTGAGAAATTAATTTAATACCAAATGAATTTTCAAACTAGGTAGACCCTAGAAAGTTGCTTGGGGTGTTAAATAAAGGATCCCAGACAAACTAAAATTGTACTCATACAGAATAAATATAAAGAATGTCACATATCAGTGGACTGAAATAGAGCTGCCTCTTTTCTAAATGTGTGCATACACACACACATACACTCAATGTGGGAAAAAGTGCATAGTAATGCCACTCAGTAAAATCTGACTCTATTATACTAACATGATTATTTTTTTCCCAAAATCTAAGAGGCATAATCTTATTTTATGTACCACTAGAAAAAATAAAAGGAAAACAAGATGTTTCTAATTATAACCAGGAGGTTCTATTAATTGTAAGACACATGCTCATGTAAGCAATGACAAAATGGGAATATATCCACATCCCTAGAATCATCCAATTGCTGTATATTTTTCCCATCTAATATCTATGTATAATTTGAGGTCATATATAATTCAGGTAATTTCTAATACTGGTTTTTCACTTGCCTCATTATTTTCTATTAGGATCACTTTTTTTTTTTTCCAAAATGATAGTTTTGACAGCTACATAATACTCCATTATGTGGCTATGCCACAATTTAGTTAACAAGCATTACTTATAGGGTAGTAGGGTTTTTTCTAATGTTTCATTCTTATAAATAGTGTCACAGTAAAAATTTTTGAATATAAATAAATGTTAGTATTCCTTTTTGATGAGTCTCTTAAAAGAGATGATCCCAAATTGAACCAGATGAATAGGCATAAATATTTTTAAAGACTTTGCCTATATATTTCTCAAATATTTTAAAGAAAAGCCATTTAGTTTATACAAGAAAAGCAATTTAAAACTAGAGACAATAAGCCCAGTAAGCCAACATACTTAAAGGCTCTTCCTAGATTCCAGATTCTACCAGAGAAGCCAGCACTCACTGGATTTATGCCTTATTTTGGCCCTGTCTAGTCCCTTCTTTTTTTTTTTTTTTAAAGATTTTATTTATTTATTTGAGAGAGAGGCAGTGAGAGAGCATGAGCGAGGAGAAGGTCAGAGGGAGAAGCAGACTCCCCATGGAGCTGGGAGCCCGATGCGGGACTCGATCCCGGGTCTCCGGGATCATAACCTGAGCCGAAGGCAGTCGTCCAACCAACTGAGCCACCCGGGCGTCCCTAGTCCCTTCTTTATTTCCCTGTTCTAGAACTGATTTCTAGGATGTGTTGTGTCTTGACTGTTTCTATTCAGCAAACTGAAGAGGATACCATGCCATCTCCTTGCACAATGGGTAGGAAGGGTCCTGAGACCTTGTAGCCTCCTGGGTTCCCTTTCTTTCAGCAAGTAGACAAATTCCTGTGTGATAATCACAATCCAGCTATGTTTTCCTACAATCTCACCTTTTCTTAATAATTCCCAATGAGCTCAAATAAACCGTCTATGTATTTTCTGTATGTGCACACACTACCACATTTTGCTGACCAATTTCAGCCCAACAAACCAAAATAGTAAATGCTTTACCCATGTGTATTGTTTGTGGGAGTCTGACCAAGGAGGGCAGCAGAGCAGGATCCAGCACACTGTGAAGCTAGATGGGTTAAATTTAGGTTTTCCACAACATTGTTGGTCCTAATATCTGGGTGTTCATGGAAGCTCCCCAGAGGCTTACCTCACTCAGCCTTGCCTTTTCATTCCAATCAGTCTGGTGAAAGTGCAGTTTATCTAGGAAAGGGAAAATACAGGAGCAGAATGAGGAGAATGTAACATTGAAAATAAAATGTGTAACATAAGCATCAGATAAGTTCAATTCTTTCAGCACAAATCAAGAATCTTTCTCCATGAGTAAGGAAAAGAACACAAATGCAGTAAGAGAAAATAAATGTTCTTATCAAGTGACTCAAATATCACCTCTAAAACTTAGGTCCACGTTGAGCCTTCAGAAATGACCTGGCAAGATGAAACAAGAGTCATTTTAGAGTCTTTAATTTCCCTAACTTCAGTTTTCTGAGAGCAAAGAGCTGCAGCGGTGTCTGACCTCATTAGCTCAGGGAGGGGTGGGGCAAATGAATCCTGTGTAATTACAAAATGCCTCTGAAATAGCAAGTAAAAAACATGTGTATATTCTTTTATGATCTAACTTCTCCAAAGGTATCACTCATATGTTAATAAACAACTTTAATTCTGCTGATATGGAAGTGATAAAAGTCTAATCCTAAATCTGTAATCACATACTTGGGCATGAGCATTTTCCTCAGCATGAAACAACATTGAAAACATTCTGATGCAATGAGATTTATATGTTTTTAAAAAACTGTAACAAATATGTTTTCCCTTGGACTATGTTTTATTCTCTTCTCAAAGAAATGGATAATTACTACTGGTTATTTACCCCAAAGATACAGATGTAGTGAAAAGAAAGGCCATCTGTAACCCAATGTTCATAGCAGCAATGGCCACAAT
The DNA here is from genome assembly GCA_004024625.1 of Mellivora capensis. Classification (NCBI taxonomy): domain Eukaryota; kingdom Metazoa; phylum Chordata; class Mammalia; order Carnivora; family Mustelidae; genus Mellivora; species Mellivora capensis. Next base: position 25,712 of record PISX010010549.1, read on the forward strand.
TGCCAAACTGTGGAAAGAGCCAAGGCAACCTTCAACAGATGAATGGATAAAGAAGATATTGTCCATATACACAATGGAAAGTTACGCAGCCATCAGAAAGGATGAATACCCAACTTTTGTATCAGCATCGATGGGACTGGAGGAGATTATGCTGAGTGAAATAAGTCAAGCAGAGAAAGTCAATTATCATATGGTTTCACTTTCTTTTGAAACATAAGGAATAATATGGAGGACATTAGGAGAAGGAAAGGAAAAGTGAGTTAGCAAGGGGGGGAAATTGGAGGGGGAAATGAAGCATGAGAGACTGTGGACTCGGAGAAACAAACTGAGGGTTTTGGAGGTGGGGTGGTTGGGTTAGCCTGGTGGTAGGTATTAAGGAGGGCATGTATTGCATGGTGCACTGGGTGTGGTGCATAAACAATGAATCTTGGAACACTGAAAAAATAAAATAAAATTTAAAATAAACAAAGAAATGCATAATTGATCATGATTGATATACTCTGTTATTATTCCTTATGAATGGATTAAGAGCACAAGTAGTTTCAGTAGAAACCCTCTGATTCTTCTAAGATTCGACAACACTGTATCTTCAAATCATTTTAACTACTATAACTTACAATCATGACTGCTTTATTTTAATATCCTAAGAATGTCAAACAATAAGATACACATTCACAAAGGTCAAGGTGAAAAAAATCTTCTCATTTGTATGTGTTTACGCTATCAGTGTAAATATTTTTACTGAAATACACACAAACCTAACACTGCAATTTTGTCTTCAATATCATTGTCCCTCCATACTTCATGTAACATTTCAATAGAAGACATTTTATGGTTTTATATGTTATGAGACACACAGAATATTAAATTCTGTGTGTCTATATAACAATATTAATTCTGTGTGTCTATAATAACAATATTAAAAATCAATCTTCATTAAGATCACACGAGAAGATAAATTTGCATAAAACTTCCACTAGAAAAAAACCTCTTTTAGATTTGCAGAGGACACTGTGCTAGTTACAATCCATCTAGGCTGGCATTTTACCCACACCTCCAATGTAGGAATCCTAACTAACAAGGCTGATCGCTAATAAGATGTGTTTTATGGAGAAGCCTGAACTTACTAAATTTGTCATCTAATTTCCCTTTCAGGTTCCAATTAACATTGACATGTAGTCACCAAGCAAACTTAAATATATCATTTCAAATTTATTCATCACAACCACTAATCATTCCCTCATACTCTTGTTCCTGTTTCTCTTAAATGAGGGCTAAAATTGACACTCTTTGAGATGTTCTCAGAATGCCCTGTACATAATTCTGTCATAACCTTTTTCATATCATATGATGGTTGATAGTTTAGTATGTGTGTGAAGGAGGTGACCACATCTGAATCACTGACAAGACAAAAACTATTAGCAGTTATGCTCACAACTCACCTGTCTTCTGTTAAAACCACCCAAAACATGTGACTTTGCTCCCTTAGATTTTGCTCCCTTAGATTTGCTCACTTAGATTGATTTCTATATTGTTCCCCTTCATTTGACTACAATTCTTCTTGCTTCTACACATCTCTGATGCAGAATTGGGGTAACTGATGGAAAGCACGAGAACTAGAAAGCAGGAAGGGAAGGAGAAAGGATTTGGAAGGACAGAGCCAAGAGAGTTGATTCTCAAGAGGAAAACAGAAGAGGAAATGCATGTCATGGACTGTGCACAGGATGGGGGTAATGTAGCAAACTGAGGGGTCAGTCACCTCAGAAGGTCAGAAAAGGCTAAATAAGAGAGGGAGAGAGAAAGAGAAAAGAAAGCTATTAATTAGGTATTTTGCTGGTTTCTGGATAAGTGAGAAATCTGAGGGATTAAGGAAGTGGAGCTAAAGAGTAGGACAGGAGACACTTTTATGAAGTTTAGAGACCATGTGCTCCAATCCTCTTCACTGGTCTTTGAGAGAGATGAATGGTAACTGAAGTTTCTTGGGGCATTCAATGACTTCTTGAATAGCAAAACACCTTGGACTAAATCAACATCTTTTATTTAATGGTATTATAATCACTTATGTACCCTAATAATTCTGCACAGTGTCTGGTACATATTGTATTTCTGCTAAGAGTTCACTAAAAGAAATGAATACCTGAATAAGTAAAATATTATATGATTAATTTTTTCGCTAGGGAAAGATATCACAATATGGGAATTTAACATATATATAAAATATTCAATACCCTATCACGTGTGCATAGTGACTTCACTCGTCTTTCTTTTACCAAGGATAAAACCTGTGCTAAAAAAACAATTAAAGGAACAAAATATAGGTCTTCTATCAGAATGAAGGCCAAAAAAAAAAAAAAGAAATATCAAGATTTAAGTTAGAAAAAATGAAAGTTTCCGTTATTTAATAAAAATTAAGTTGGAAGCAAATTGTCAGGTTCTAAAACTAAAAAGAGATAGTGTCTTGAGGAAACTTGAAAGTTGGTAGGTGAAAGAAAGAAACCTGAAAAGCAATCACACTGTTCTTACTAGAGAGAATCCCAGGTCCTACAGAAGTACAGAACAAAGAACATTCAGTCTGCTTTGTGTGCCAAGAGTCAGGACCTTCTTTATGAACTTCACTTCAAGGATGAGCAATAGTTCATTGGGCAGAAAGGAAGGGCATGCCTGGTAGAGAAAACTCCATATGCACAAGCATGGGGTAGTGAATAGGCACATTATGTCTGAAAATTTCAAGAAGACTCTGTATTTAGAAAATGCAGAGCTTAGTGTCTGGGATGGGTGTTATGGGGGGTTAGGATGATACAGAATGAGGAAGAAGGTCAGGTTCAGATGAGAAATGCCATGAATGCAATGACTAATAAATAAGTGAATGCTATGATTAATTAGAAAATCACTTTTCCTGAAGATGAGAGGGACATAACACACATACACACACACACACACACACACACACACACACACATATTTATCATACAAGAGAGAATGTCTGTGGCATTACAGAAAGATGAGACGCAGCAGGCAAGATGGATAAAAATGAATTCAGCGTGGGTGCTGTGAAGTAGTCCACGTGAAAAATGGCAAGGGCCCTAGGAAGAAGTTGGATCTGAATGGCATTTTTGGAATCAGGAATGACAGCATGTGGAAGGTGAGGGCAAGAGAGAAATTGAGGAAGACACAGAGATTTGTGATTCCAGAGACTGGGTGGATGATGGTTGCTTCATGAACCAGGATGAGATATGTAGGAAGAAGAGTCCTGGCAGGAAAGATAATGCATTCTGTCTCTAACATGTTGCACTGGAAGTATTTGTAAGGCATCTCAACATTTCAGCCATAAATAATATTTCTTGCACTAAGAAGATAGTCTGAGTTTGTTGACAGAGACGAACATGATCCTTATGGACAAAAGACAAGAAAAGAAAAGCCAATGTGAAAATCCTGATCTAGGGTGGATGGTAAAAGAGTGTTTAAGAGAAAGGGAGAATAATCACTGGGGAGGGATCCTATACATAAGAGGAAAACCAAGATACTTTGGGGATCTGGGAGTGTGAATTTAAGATAAAAGAAATTTGAGAAAAATGAAAATTTTTGTCCTCTGTAACAAAATCAGGGTGTGAAAGAGTTTAGGATTTGGATTTAGAAGATTTCAGATTCTTCCATTTGAAAATATCAAGGGATATTGATAAGCTCCACACTAAAGAATATGTGAGAATATTAAAATGTTATTTTCAGAGCTAACAAAGCAAAAGTGCTTCTGAATGATAAATTATCATACAAATGTTTACACTAAAACTATACATTTTGAGTTAATAGAAATACATTTCCTTCCTTCCTTCCTATTGGCACAGGATGGCATAAGCATTTCTTGAGCATTTATTTCCATGAGCATTGCTGGAAATGAGAGCATCATATTCACATATGAGAAGTCTGAATCTCAATCCCGGAGGGAATATATCAATCAATTCTAACTCTAGGAGGAGACAGTGAAGATGGAAGGATGATTGGGCTTTTACCACACGTCGAAAATGTTCTCTGAACATAGTAGACACTCAGTAAAAGCCTGTGCACTGAAGATGACCTTCGGTAACACTATATTTTTACCAGATGAATGTAATCTCCAGAGTTTCTACATTCCTACTTAAAGATTTAAAATGGCTGCTTTGGACATGCACATCCTTTGTTCTATGAGCTTTGTGCACAAATGATGACCCAAATCAATGAAAGATTTAATCCAGATTGATGCAAATGCAAATGCCCTAGTTTCAGACAGCTGCGATGGTTATTTCTGTACATCTGGGAAACAGCTGTCGAGCCTCATCTTTACACTGGTTTTTGTTTGACTTCAAATGAGTGTCAAGACTAAAGGAATGTAGGTGATTAGAAGGTAGCAAACATTTCGGAAATACATGGGCAATTCTGAGAATTTTTTTTTTCTTCCTCTAGAGCTAAACCCTCCTCTCACAGAGCTGGCATAATGGAATGTTCTCATGGAAGACCCTTCCCTATCTAAGCTCTGAGGGCACAGAGACTGGCTGGAGGGTGTAGCTAGTTTCATGATTTCAAAAGTGCTCATCTCCCACAGAACCCATAATGGGATAGTCATTTTCAAGGCCAGGGATACGTGATCACTCACCAGGACACAGAAGTTACGACAGGACAGACTAAAGCTGATGTGGACAGTCAGAGGCAAGATGCAGAGCTTGACCTGCTGCTGCGAGAAGTTGTGGAGACCGTGCGTCTGAGCCAGACAGCTGACGAGCTGTCTTCTCCTTGGGACTCATGCCACAACAACAGGCTCATAGATTTATGCCATAAAGGCACTGACCTTTGTGGGCAGGGACATTTTCTCACAGGAAAGAAAAAGGAGCAGTACGCCTATGTGTGCTAGAGGTTTGACAGTGACTGACAGCACAGACTGGCTCCAGTATCCAGGAAGCGTATGCACCGGCTTTTGCATTGTTACCCTTTGATTAACTTCTGACATACTTTGCGACATAAAACTCTTACAGGGAAATTGCTCAGTAATGCTGGCTGTAACACCTCGAAACTTTGCCAAAGATAGATAAAATATACTCAAGAGCAGCTTGGCCTAAAAAAAGGTGTAGATGCATGAGCACATATGTGTATGTGTGTGTCTGTGTCTGTGTGTGTCTGTACGTGTGTGTGCGCCTGCATATGCATTGAGTGACAAATGTGGGCCCTTCCGTTTTCTGTCTCGTAATGCTATTAGTCAAGTGCAGTATTTAGAAAACGCTTCTCACATGTTATAGGCATATTGCGCATGGAGAGACTTAAGGAAGGCCAAGATGAAAATAAATAATGCATGAAGTCAGAGGCCTGAAGCAAATGTTAACTAATTTCAAAATGGGTCAAAATCACAACAATTAAGTCTCTGACATGTGAAGTCATTTTTTTTCTCCCTAAAATATTAACCAACTTGCTTCACTTCTTCTAGATTGATTTGTAGAGCATGAAAGGTCATTTTGGAGGCAGAGGGGGAATTTGGCTTCTACAAGCCATCCATAATGAGAGCCAATAAATTAGGTAAAGCTCCTGTTTACCTAAGCTGAAATATTGATGTCCAAGCCCACATTGAATGCAAATCTCTACATTAATCATTTTTCTCCAGTCGGGAAATTCAGACCATGGTAACACATGCTTTGATAGACCTATACATCATAGTTACAGCAACATTAGACAGTGCCTCAGTGACAGAATACAAATATATTGCATTGGATTTCCTTCATTTTCCCCTGCCTGACTTTTATTTGTGTCTGCAAACTCCGCTTTGGGTATGTGAAGTTTTGACATGGGTTTGGACAGTGTTTTTGGCTCAGGAAATAACTGAAGATTGGTAACAAGAATTTTTTGTCACTTACCTGCCAAACAAATCTGGAGGTGGCTCACATCGAGTTCCTCCAGCACAAACCCTGGTGATCAAGTTCCCCAGTCTGTCTTCCCCTAATACACAGTGATATCCCCCATGTTTCTCAAAGTATGATCCCTAAAGCCCTGCTCTGGATCTTTGGATGCTTGCTAGGAAATGCAGTTTCCTAGGCCCCATACTAAATATATTCAATCAGATTCCCTTAGTAGAGCCAGAGAATCTTCAATTTTGTGGGATCCCCAGTTGTTTATCATGCACACTATTTTTGATAATTATCATAGAAAGCTATCAGCTTTAGGCTCCGAAGGACCCTCTGACCTTGCCACTTTTCTACTCAGAGCCATTCTATACCTAAATTCTAAAGTTCTATCCAGTTTTATACTTAGCTCACACTTTCCTAATTACCTACAGGTCCTTCTCAGGCAATTCTCATCCATTGCTAAGACTGCTATTCTTTCCATTTGCACTATTGCACTAAACCACTATTTCCAACAGCAGTGGCTACTCTGAGCTCAGATGCATGTATGAACTTGCCCGCTGGATTTCTCCACTTGGAGTCAATATGACCTAAACTGAACTATGCTTCTCTCATCCCACCATCCATCCAGATAGAAATCATCTAGATAGATCTTCTGATCCCTCCATCTTCATTTTCATCAAGTAACTCATCAAATAAATGGCCTGTGTCTTCTCTCCATAGTCCCCTCAATGACCCTTCCTCTTCTTTTCTTCCAGCCCTGCCAACGTTCAGGCCTTCATCACTTCTTACCTACACAACTCATCTCTAAATAATCATCCTGTCTTCTCTCTTGAACTGCAAAAATCAGTCTTCCACATTGTTGCCAAGTATGCTTTCTTAAAACCATATCTCCTCATGTGGAATAAAATTTGAGCTGTCTGGCATGACACACCCGACCTCTTCCATCATATTCCTACCCAATTTCCACCAGTCCTCACCCCGAATCTATGCTTTCAACACAAGAGTTTGTGGAATCTTCATAGAGACCAGCTTTTTTTTTTTAATTTGCATCTTACCTCCTATTATCTTTCTGCCTAGAATGTCTTTGCACCTCAACTACTTCCAGTTAGAAAATAATTTACTTAATAATGATAATGATTATTACAAATTTTACTTTATAGTAGTATTTTCTAACATTGAGTACTTATTCTATATGAAGTATTGAGTTAAAGATTCTCTTGACAGGGTTGGGGGTGCTGGATGGCTCAGTCAGTTAAGCACCTGACTTTTGGTTTTGGCTCAGGTCATCATCTCAGGGTCATGAGAATGAGTCCCAGGTCAGGCTCTGTGCTCAAGCACAGAGTCTGCTAAAGTTTCTTTCTCCCTCTCCCTCTGTTCTTACCCCCACTTGTGCTCTAAATAAATAGAAAACTCTTTTATTTATTTTTTTTAAAGATTTTATTGTATTTACTTGACAGGCAGAGATCACAAGTAGGCAGGGGGTGGGGAGGAGGCTCCTCGACGGGCAGAGAGCCTGATGTGGGGCTCGATCCCAGGATCCTGGGATCATGACCAGAGCTGAAGGCAGAGGCTTTAACCCACTGAGCCACCCAGGCGCCCCTAGGAAACTCTTTTAAAAAATTAAGAAATAAAGTTTCTTTTTGGTTTTCACAAGGACCAAAGTGTGGTAGCTACTATTAGCAATCTTTTTTTTTTAATTATTTATTTATTTATTTATTTGACAGACAGAGATCACAGGCAGGCAGAGAGAGAGGAGGAAGCAGGCTCCCTGCTGAGCAGAGATATTAGCAATCTTTTTAATAAACCTTTGTTTAAGTCAATGTTTTCTTCAGGTTTTCTGAATCTTTAGTCCAATTTATTTCTCCTCTTATGACCACCAATAGTCCTTATGCTTACTTGAGCTAAAATGTTTAGCCTACTATACTGACATAATGTGCTTTTATTCTCCTCTCTTAATCAGTAAATTATCTGCTCCATAAAAACAGAGCATATATCTTATTCAGCTCCATTTTCAAAGCTTGTAGTCCCAAACCTGGCACAGCCAACATTTCCTTAACTCAACAGATCTGATACCCTGTCATGGAGAATATCACTGAGTGTCTCTTCGCAGCATATTTACTGGGAGACCATTTAATCTAACATCTTGAACTTGAAGGGGAGGGCAGGGCATGCTCCTTTTTATATCCCCATCCAGTGGCTCATACATTATCTTTTATGTGATCAATGCTCAAAAGTGTTGGTAGAAATTTAACTGTTACTATCTGGATTTCAGGAATATTAAACCGATGTTTGGTTCTGCTAAATTTTAGAAATACACAGTACACAGAGTCACTGTTAAAAGCAAAATGATTAGGCGCACTAGCCGTATTTAAGCAGCATGATGTCAGAACAGATATTCATTAGACTTAATGGATTTGTGTGTGTCAGACCGAATAAATGTAAAAAGTTACAACGGAATGCAAAAAGGAAATAGAAACAGAGTCCTGTGGTGAGAAAAGGGTAAATGTCATCTTGTGGAAAGACAAAAACCTCAAGAATTAAGGGACTTCATGGATTTCATTCTTTTACGCTAAACGTTTAAAACATTCAATAATTATACATTTTTCACTATAACTGTGTATGATTATTAGAATAATAATATATATAATATAATATAATAATAATGAGTCATTGTCCTACTTATTGAGTGCATACTCTGGCTAGGTATTTCACATAGCTCAATATATGTGTTAGGATAGGTATGCACAGTCTCCCATTTTACAAAAGAGAACACTGAGGATCAGAAGCATTTAGTAGTTTGTCAAGGTCATGCCCTACTAGATTTGCATATAACATTCTGTGTACTTACTCATGTAGCAATCACATGCCGAATAGTAACTGTGCCAGACATGGTAGTTGGTGCTAAACATATAAGGATAAATGAGAGGGACGCCTGGGTGGCTCAGTTGGTTAAGCGGCTGCCTTCGGCTCAGGTCATGATCCCAGTGTCCTGGGATCGAGTCCCACATCGGGCTCCTTGCTCAGCAGGAAGCCTGCTTCTCCCTCTGCCTCTGCCTGCCACTCTGTCTGCCTGTGCTCGCTCACTCTCTCTCCCTCTCTCTCTGACAAATAAATAAATAAAATCTTAAAAAAAAAATAAGGATAAATGAGAACTTTAGGGAACTCACAGTCTTGTTGTAGAGTCATGGAAAATGACACATAAAACAGAGTGTCAGCTACCCTGAGAGATTTAGCCTCTGAGAACAATGATGAGGTTTGTGATAACCTGTGACAGCGGTATATAATTCAGCATGGAGTAAAAAAGACATGTAAGGCATCACGGACCACCTCCCAGTAAGTCACAAAATGTCTGATTTTATGAGGGAAGACTCTTATGTCAGATGGAGGGAATAGCACATACCCTTGACCCAGAAACTGGCCCCAGCCCACCTTTCTCATCCCTGCTTTTACCAGAAGGTGTGCAAGAAACATTCCAGACCATCGTGATCGTGTACTTTCAAAGTGGACACCTTGAGAGATGATGTTGAGTAGACCACCTGACTTAGAGTGCTGCTATTCAAGGTGCTCAGTGAAGATGGAGGTTTGTGCCATGGAGGGGTGCTAAAAGTTTGGCATACATAGATGCAAGTGGTGCCTTTTAGTGATTGTTTAGGGTGCAACCTGAGCACTATCAAGGACAGTCCTATCCAAGCATTGTTTTCTGTATCTGACATACTTTATCTGATTTATTCCTCACAATGATTTTATAGATTAGTTTGCTTGCTTTCATTGTATGGATAAGGAGACTTAGACCCCAGGGGTTTAAACAACTGTCCAAAAATGATATACAGAACAAAGAAAAGAGCCAGGATTTAACCCCAAATATCTATGGCTTCAAAATCCTTGCTTTGTCTGCTCAGGAATCAGGAATATTAAAAAAACACACAGACACACAGACACACACACATACCCTATTTCACTCCTTGGGCAAGCTCTTCTCCAGACTTACACAAAGGCCCTTTCTTCTCCCATCTACTCCTTTAGGGGAACAAGAAAACCTGTTGCTTCTGCATCAGCTTCTCGATGAGTAGCAGGCTGTGTGGGCCCTATATCCTTCCATTTTTCTGCTTCTCCCTGATTTAACTCTTTGTCTTTTACCCTCACTTTCCCCATAATCCAGCTAGAAAAGGATCATTCCCTTGACTACATATTCGAGTAAGTTTGTTCTTATTAGCTTGCCATCCTGTGTAAATTACACTGTACCAATGTTAATCTAGGTCACAGAAGGCCAATAGAAATCCCCTATTAATGTAATATTTCTTAAGTACCGTATGTTACCAGGTTTACAGGAGCTCAAGCAGAGCCACTAAAGGGAACTATAAGCTTGAAGTAATGAAATAAATATGAAAACGACTCCGGCAAGAAGTGAGGGCTTCCTTTGAACACACTTCTGTCTCACTTTTAGGCCTGTGGGGTTGTTAAGCCTAGTTTTATGGCCAGTGCCATGTAAAAGTTCTCTGTCTTTATTTATCCTTAGCACAAAGTATCGCCCTTTCACTCTAATTTAATTCCAGATTTGGGTTGAAATCCCAGAGGTAGTAGGTTTCTGATCTGAGCACACTGTGCAGTAATCTGCCACACAGGAGTCCATTAATTTTGAATAGTGCTATCAATTATACTACATGACAGGGAGATAACTATGTTATCACCTTTGCAGAAGTATCTTTCTTAGGAAATCTATAAAGCTTCATCAAGACTCTAATGCTGATGGATAACTCTCTCCTCAAAAATCACAACTTGATTGTATTTTTCTTTCATGGGATCTTAAAAATGCAAGCAAATAGAAAACTTCTGAGGCTTATAATCCCTATCCACAGAGACAATGAATAAGCTTAACATAACTTTTCTATTAAAAGTAAGATTGTTTCTGCTTATTCTGGGCCCTTTTAGTAATAATTATAAAAGTGCCCAAAAAGACAATGTCAGCATTTATACCTGGCCTTGTAAGTTTTCCCAGGTTTACCTGTTAGGTGCCACTGTGAAGTGACTCTTGTTTTTTTGTTTTGGTTTGGTTTAGTTTTTGGTTTGGGGGGTTTTTATTTATTTATTTCGGTGACAGAGAGAAAGCTAGTGCTAGGGGGACAGGCACAGGGAGAGGGAGAGAGAAACTCAATCAGACTGAGCTGAGCACAGAGCCCCATGCAGGGTTTGATCTCACAACCCTGAGATCAGAGCTGAGCTGAAACCAAGTCAGACACTTAACTGACTATGCCACCCAGGTGCCCCACAACTCTTGTTCCCCCTCCCCCCCATTTGGCTCTGTCCCATTCTCCTACTCTCTGTTTAAACTCCTCACATTGGGAAATTGGCCTTCCTCCTGGCCTCTTTTCAGGACAATGTCTAGTTTGTGCTCTTCTCTCAAAAACTCCAATGAAGAGAACAAATCCACCTTTGTGCTAAGTTTCACTCTCTTAAATGATTTCTCTTAAATCAGACATACAAGAAATATTAGAAAGCAACTAAAAACTCTTCCCTGGCTTCCCAACCAACTCAAAATAAAATAGATTTGCCAACTATATCATACAAGCCACTCACTCATTCATTCATACAGTAAGCACATGTCAGGTACCCACTCCTTGGAAGCCACTCTTGTAGGTTACTACTGACAAGATGGAAACATTTTTTCTCCCCTAGATTTAGTAAAGGATAAGGAAAATAGCAGTGAGCAAATACATGTACAAAACAATTCAACTTCAGGTAGCAAAGTAGGATCCAGAAACCAAAGTGGGGTAAATGTCGGGCAATGGGAAGAAAAAGGAATGTCAGAGCTGCCACAGGTAAGCCAGTCAGGAAAGACCCCTGAAGAGGAGATGTTGGAGCAGAGATCAAAGTATCTAACAAAAATTTGCCATACCTTGCGACTGTCAAGTGTTCAGGATCTGAGGCTAGATAGCATTTGGCAATTTTAGGGGAGAGAATGAAGCCAGAATGCTTAGGGCAGAGGGAGCGAGGTTAGTTGGACAGGGGCTACATCAGGCAGGCCCAGAAGCAAAATGAAACCAGGGACTGTTCTGAACTGTTCTACTATGTCTCCTGGTCTGAGGGCAAACAGAGTACAAGGTTCCTTCACTTCCTAAATGACTGACAGTGAGTCTCAACTTTGCAAGGGAATCACTCTACTTGCATGTCAATAAAAATGGATTTTCCTGTCCTCTCAATATTTCTTTAGGTTGAAGCAAATAAAATGCATGTTTTAGGAGAATATTTAGTAATATTAGACTACGTTCACAACATGTTCTTTCCAGACAAAGACAAAGAACTCCACAAAGTACTTGGTCCCATTTCCTCTTACAATATATATATATATTTCTCTTACATATATATATATATATATATATATATATATATTTTGTATGTCTGTGTAACATTTATATATAATGTTTGTTTTTAATTATATATGTATGTAGTTCATAAAATATATGTATGAAAATCCCACAAAATTATACAGTATAAAATTGAGAGAAATTTTGTGGATGGTAGTGTTATGGATGATATTATTCTACTTTTTTATTATTTTTACTTTATTTCCCAAAATTTCCACAATAAATATGCATGACTTTAATAATTAAAAAGATCCCAAGCTGAAGGCCTTTTAAAAATTGTCCCAATTTGTAGATACTTAGGAAAATGTGGAGAGAGATATATTATTTAGAATTGCTAATCATTCATGTGTGAATCATGTAGCTACTACCAATTAAAAGTATGATGTTGGACATGTTGCTTAACTTCTCAGAATCTCAGTCTTATCATTTGATAATGTGTAGGATTACTAAGAGATGTAAAGTTTAAAAATTGAAAGTAATCAATCTACAGAAATATCTTAATCATACTCTTTTAGGGGTCAGGAGTTATACCTGCAAAATTGGTATCCTGAGACCAATTCAAATATGTGTGTGTGCCAGGGTGTGGAGGGTTCCTACACATACAACCATGCAATTTTGACACCACCAGGGTGTCCTGAAAGTTCAACTCAGTGCAAATGAATTCCAACACTATCTACTGGGAGATAGCATCAGATCCCACAGGTTAAGGATTTGGTTCTACAGGAATTCCTTTAGTTTAGACACCAGTTAGATACCAAATGGCTATAAATTGGAGAGTTCAGGACTTCTGCTCAGGTTCAATTTGCTGCATCAGCCTGCAGAACTCGGAGAAACATTTCACTTAAAACATTACTGCTTTATTAAAAAAGGATACAACTTGGGAAGAGAAGAATAGGGCAAGGTATGGGCAAGGGTACAGAGCTTCTATGCCCTCAGCACATGTGCCACTCTCCCCAATCCCCACATGTTCACCAGCCTGGAAACTCTCTGAACCTTCTCCTTTTGGGGTTTTATGGAGGCTTCATTACATAGCCATGAATGATTAAATCATGGGTCACTGATAACTGATTCAACTTCCAGCCTAACACCACTCTCTGGAGGTCGGGGGTATGGTTACATTCCCTGTAATCTGGAGTTTGGACCATGGGCAACTAGCCCCCATTCTTAGGGCTTTCCACAAGTCACTTTGTTAACATAACAAAGGACACTTTTACAGCTCTCCACACTTAGGAGAGTCCAAGGGCTTCTGGAGATAAGATGAGGCAGAATAGGGGACAGAGACCAAAAATATATACTTGTTATAATAAATCACAATATCACAGCTGTATCCATATAGTATCTTGCAGAGTTTCATATGGAGTAACTTTAGAAATCCATATGGAATCCACAGAATATAAGGTTACAAGACCCCTCAACTTCTGGAACATGTTCATTATAAACCTATACAATGGTGAACTCTAAACCCGAACACAAATTTCAATCAAGTTTGATTAGCACCTGCCTAACTACTTAAATTCATCCTCATATCAGGTAGCAATTCAATACTCCTGTCATTAATTGTCTTAAATGCATTTCCAATACCATATGCTGGAAAGGTGTTGGTCTTTAAACTTAGAGCTGAAGCATCTGGGAGAATGAGTGGCACATAATAAGTACTCAATAAATGATGGCTACTCTCATAGTAATTATCACTATTATTATTTTAGAACCCTTAAGATATTTTATATTTGTAACCACTAAGCCACAGCTCCCTGATCCTGTCCAAATACATTTTTTTTTTTCAGATCTCTAGATAGAACATTCATCTTTGTTAAACTGCATTTTGAGAGAATTAAGTAGTCTTATTGCAGCCTTAAAAATCTCTTTGGATCATGATTCTGTCACAAACTATATGCAGTCTTTTTCCAGATTCCTGTCACTCTTGCATTTGATGAGCTGTCTACTAGATCTTCAGCAAAGCCACAGATAGAAATGCTGACTACAGCAAATTCGAAGGCAGAGGCATGTGTGCTGCACATCCCCCACTGTGGGGAGGAACAGGACTGTTTTCAGCAGTACACACCTGTGCCCTTTGAAAAATGGCAGGCTGAAATCTTTTTAATCACTTAATTTTAACCCTGGGTCAGTGCATTTATCTGAAGTTCATTTTATAAAGTTATAGGATGTAAGGTCATTTGAAAATTGTCATTAGTTGTCATTATTTTAAAAGATAAACTGAATCACAATTCAAATTTAGACATTTCTTAATATATTTGAGCAGTACAATTAATGAAAATCAGCTAATCCTTTAAAATTTACTCTATTCTAGGCTCTAAGCCAGGTCCTGAAGAAGTTTACAGTCTAATGAAGCACACAGATATATAAACATATCATTCCTATATATGCTGTCAAGTGCTATAACAGAGGCATTCACAAATGTTTCTGAAGCATCATGACCAAATTTCTTTCCACATTATTAAAGTTTTAGAGCTGGAAAATACTATATAGATTATCAAATCCAATCTCCTCATCATACACATGAAAAAACTAGCTGAGAGAGTGGAAACAATTTATCCAAGTTTACGCAGCTAATTTGAGGATCAGAACTCAGATGTCTAAGTACCAGTTCAATGTTGTCTTTCCTCTCCTCCCATTGACAATATCCTCCCAAACCAATAAATGTATGCATTTATTGGCAGTAATCAAAAGTCCTGTCTGAAGATGTGTTTTCATAGTCTAGGATAGATACAGATACAGAAGAAATAGAAACTTTGTATCTTATTGAGTTTTTACCCTAGAATATACCTAAGGAATTAACACACATGCTCATGCACAATTAAATTCACTTAAATTCCAATATTAGCTTGTCATTGTTTGTTCGGGTGTTTTTCCTCCTCAGTGGAGTGTAGGAAAATACAATAATAACACCTTGTTAATTGAGGATTCAGGCTTGTTAGTTTTTAATTAATTCATTCCACAAATATTTAGTGGCTTTTTACCATACAAAAAGTCTTTTTCAAAATAAAATATAAAGTAGCTATGGCAGCACGCTTTAAGGAAGTCCATTTGTCTTGACAGTACTCTGCTCTTTGGGTTAAAAAGAGCCTAATGGAATGTATCATAAAGCATAATGAAAGCTGAACAGTCCAGATTCTTACTCTTACCAAGAACACACAGGCTACTATCATTGTTCTAGGGTGTCTGCTCTACCATAAATTAGAAGATCCAATAAATATTAAGTGGTTCTTACTAATGGAAAAGAATTGAGATGTATGATTTAAGTGATATTTTCTCATTTGTTTCTCCCAGCTAATCTGAGAGATTGGTATTTTAATTCTTCCCTAGTTGTTATAGCGGAAAACCTGAGGCTTATAGATACTGATTAACTTGTCTCAGGTTACACTTGTCTCAGGAGTAAATGGAGAAACTAGAATTTGAATGCAAGTCTACATGACTGCAAAGCCTATGCTCTTTCCACAGTACTTCTGGAATCATAGTGTGATGAGGGCCACAAGTGTGTCTGGTCCTGGGACAAATGGGTTAAGGGGAGTTTGGAAAGAGTCAGTTCATCACTCAACTCAATAATTTGCCTATGTTATAGGTGAAACTTATACTTTAAAAGTATCTTGGGGCACCTGGTGGCACAGTTGGTTAGGCATCTGTCTTCAGCTTGGGTCATGATCCTGGGGTCGGTGGATCAAGCCCCACATCGGGCTCCCTGCTCAGCAGGGAGTCTGTTTCTCCTTCTCCCTCTGCTGCTCCCCCTGTTTGTTCTCTCTCTCTCTGTGTCAAATGAATAAATTTTAAAAATCTTTTAAAAAAGTACAGTTTTCTCTAAGCTGAAATGTACACACATATGTACACATACACACAAATACATACATTTCTCAGTAAAATCTGTACTCAAAATGTGAAATTCTACAGTTGGTCTTTTAAAGCTATTATTCACCATTACTTTTAATGATGATTATTTTTCATTTTCTGAAGCTTCCAATTCCTTGTTTATAATATGGGTAGTTATTTGCAAAATAGCTTACTGTGATTTTCTTTCTTTTTTTCCCCCCAATATGGATGGTTCTGGCAATAAGTTTATCTCCCCTTAAGCCTATTTCTCTGTGGCCTTGCCAAATTGCCTTAGCTATTTGGTCTTACCAATGGTACAACACTTGCCAGAAGCTTCCCCACGGAAATTAGGCCGTTCTAAGAAGCTCCAGATCTTTTAGGCCCAAATTTCCTCAAAATAACCTGGACTATTTCCAAACTCTTCAGTTCCACCCCACTGGTGCCTGGACGAGTTGTTAAAGATTTTTGAATGTCCTTGATCTACCCTAATTTGAAATCACCAAAGGTAATAGAAGGAAAAGCTGAGAGGGGATTATTCTCAGACAGATCCACTGGAAAGTGACAGAGGCCCAGTACAGGGTGCCTAATTTTTTTTGGATGGTTTCTATTTTTGTTTGTTTGTTCGTTTTACTTACTGGATGGCTTTTTTCCTCATGATGATAAGAGAGTATCTGATGAGAAGAGGCATCCCCCTGGCTTTCTATTAGAAGGCAGAAATGAAAAAGCAGGGGACAGACTCCGAATCCTTCTTTCATTTATCTCTCTAAAAGTAAACTTGCAATATAGACAGAAGACTCAAATAATAAGGGCTTCAGTTAATTATACAGTGTTATGCAGTGGGGACAAAACAATAAATAAGATCAACAGAATTCTTCATTCACGAAGCCTGCAGTTAGTCATGAATGAGGTCATTTCCATAAAGTGAGATGCATACTAAGAACAGAAGCACCAAAAGAACTGAGATAGGCCACCAAACCCAGATCTATAGGGCTGCGGAAATGTCTAACTTTTGATACCTATGTCTAGCCATTCTCAGAGATTATATATTTTTAATCTAACAGGCACTTATATAACATTTGCTAACCCCGTACACCGTTATAAGTACTTAAAAAGCATTAACAAACTTAATCTTCATATGGATCCTATGAGATATATACTATCATCAACAGCCCCATTTGATGGACAAGGAAACTGAGGCACAGGTAGTTTGCATAATTTGTCCAAAGTCACACAACTAGGAAGTGACAGAGATGGAATTTGAACCCAGATGATATGCTCTTACTGCTAAAACAAGCACCTCTCTGTAAACCCCTTAAAAGGAAAAGATCCTAATAGCTGATCTGCCGGGGGCGGGGTGGGGGGAGATGCTCATATTCTGCAGTGCTGGGAGAGTACAGGAGTGAGGAACGATATTCATTTCATGGTCTGATTTGCAAGAAAAGGAGAACACCAAATAACTGCCAGAACTGGGCCAGGGCCCAGACAGTGGAAAGGCCTGCATGAGATTCCTGATAGGATACTGCAACAGCCTATCCATATTTCACTTGAACCCAGGACCATCACAGTAAGTCCCAATCTCTAAAGAAGGGAACATGTAAAAATCTTTCCCCACCTAAAAAGCAATTTTTGCAGACAGTAGTTTCCCTCACCATACTTTTCCCCCACATGAAGAGGGAGATTGATATAAAGGCCCCTTTTCTGACAGGCAAGTCCAAAACTGCCCTCACATTGCCAGCCTTATGGAGGAAATGAGAGAAAAGTTGGTCAAATAAGAGAGAGATTATCCTCTTTGTTGCTACCATCCATAATCCAAAAAATAACCAGACCTCCCAATAACCAGAAAACTAGAACAGAGAATGGGGAAGAGAAAAATACATCAACTTCATGGAGGAGAAAACATCAGAAATGCAGACAGGGCTCTGCATGCTCTCAGAGCAAACTATCACTTGAATATGTCTCCTCATCTATGGGGCACCAATGAGACCTTATGGGTAGTTCCATAGTTAATCAATGAGCTCCCCTTGGTTCTATGCCTGTTTCATCAGAAACACTTGAAATAGGCTTCTCCTTTTATTATTTTTTTTTATTAGCAAACACAGCTTTTGAGTACTGGTTCATCTTCCTTAGTAGCTTTGTGATCTGGCATATATCATTTAACCTAGCTAAGCCTCTACTGTCATCCATTAAAATGAGTGTAAAGAAGTGAATGAATTTATTATTCTGACAACCAGAATTTCTATTAGGAAAAAGACTGTGTTTTACAGAAAAACACCTTGATAAGCTCTGGTGTTGACTGACTGGCACCATAGCTTCAGGGAAGAGGGACAAGATGCTCTATGTTGGAAAATTAAACTTGAAACAAAGGAGGAGAGAAAAGAACCTAGAAGGCAAGAAAGGGGAAGAAAAGCAACAGAAGACTCTAATGGGGAATTGCTACAGTCAACTGGGGTTAAGGATGTATGAAACTCCACAGTGTGTTAATTAAGGGCATCATGGGAGCAGAATTTCTTAATATTCTATTCTAAGTTGTTTACATTGTGTCATATAAATCCTTTTGTTTTACATACATCTTAAGGACGGTCTAAAAGACTTAGACATATTTATTAGGAGTACTGATTTTTTTAGAGTCTATTTATTTATTTTAGAGAGGGAGAAAGAGATAGTGAGAGAGAGCACAAGGTGGGGGGTAGGGGCAAAGGGAAAAGCAGGCTCCCCACTGAGGAGGGAGCCCAACAGCAGGCTTGATCCCAGGACCCTGGGACCATGACCTGAGCTGAAGGCGGAAGTTTAACCGACTGAGCCGCTCAGTCACCCCAGGAGTGTTGATTTTAGAGAAATGGAGGAACCAGAGTTCTAAGTGTAGGTCAACAAAGATGACTCAGGACAGAACAGGTACCCAGACAGGTGAATGGCCATGAAAAGGGAACTCTTAATATATTTAGGGAAGTACTGTATGTCTACTGGTGCAGATAGATGGTGAGAAGAAGTAAATTCAACCTAGATTTTGAGAGGTAAGGAACTTCCCAACCGAGATCTGGTTACCCAAACATAATCATATTAATTTGGCAGGTAAATGACATCACCTCTGTGTCACATTGCCTGGCCATTAGTCGATGCCCTCCCTCCTTCATTCCTTCCCTCCATTATTTGTGCCTGGTTGGTATTATATCTAACCTTTAATAAAAATGCTCTGGTTTTACTTTGGAGTACATATTTCTACACTGTAGTCCAGCCCACATCATTCCAAAGGGGAAATATTAGCTTGTCTGTTCCAACTGCAGGATCTTTCGATCTCTAGAATGCACTTTTCCCTCCTGTTAAGCCATATCACCCCAGTGAATATTCATCTGTGTAAAAGTGATTCATTATCACCTTTCATTTTTACCATCAACTGTCTTACTGTTCATTACCATCCAGAGGCTGGTTTCTCATTTTTGTCCTTGAATCCGCAATTTTTATTTCCTCTGCAGACTACTTTTCACACCTCCTTTTACAGTTTCTGTCTTCCCCCATAACCATCCCTCTGTGCCCTGTGATCAAACCAAGCGGCAGTCACTAAATTATTGGGTATTCTCTGCAACTTCCCAGCATCGATGATTTTCAGCTATATAATCTCGCTCTTTTCAGTCAGCTATATATTGGGAAGGATATATGGGTATTACCACTCACAAAGCCCCAAATGCAGGGGAGCTTATTCAGACTAGTGTCTTTGGCTGATTTAGAGATAAACTTCCTGTTTATTATCAACTGTTATTTGTGTGGATTTTTTTTCCTTTCAATCCTCTTTGTCTTTCTGTCTCTAGTTCTGTACGATCATGTTGCTTAGCTTCCTGAGTCACTGAAATGGTGTTCTTCCATCACTAATGCCATTCTTCACTGTCAGTATCTGGATTTAAGATCCCCTGCAGCCCTCTCTTCTCTCTCTCTCTCTCTTTTCTTTTTTTTTTTTAAATAAGCTCTTTTGGTTAGTTCCCACTACATATGAAAACAATCTCAGGCATTCTGGATTTTCTCAGGGATTCTTCCCTGAAATATTCACCTTGGCCATATAGCAACCCCCTCTGGTTCCCATTCCTCTCTCTCTCCCCCCTCCCTTTCTTTCTTTTTTTTTTTTTTTAAAGATTTTATTTATTTATTTGACAGACAGAGATCACAAATAGGCAGAGAGGCAGGCAGAGAGAGGAAGGGAAGCAGGCTCCCTGCTGAGCAGAGAGCCCAATGCAGGGCTCCATCCCATGCCTCTGGGATCATGACCTGAGCTGAAGGTAGAGGCTTTAACCCACTGAGCCACCCAGGTGCCCCTCCCCCCCTTTCTTTCTTTCCTTACGTCCTCTTCCCCTCTCTCCCTCTGAATTAAAGTAATGTAGATTAATCATACTCTGTAACTCAGGAATATTATCAATTAATATCATTGTTTCATGAAAACCCTCTATTTTATATACTTAGCTTTTTAAATTTCACAATATCTTATTCTCATTTGTTTGCATGTATTCACACAGTCATTTCTGCTATAACGTTTCTTTTGAAATCATGAACTTGCCCCAATGCCACTGACATAGAGAACAATTTAAGCATAACACAAATTTCTCTTTATGCGTAACTCTGTCCAGGAGAAACACCAAGTGAATGTAGAAAACGGTGCCCCACTGACTGGAGTCCTGTAGGAATACACAACACACACACACACACACACACACACACACAGAACTATCTCAATTCAGATGTGTTATGAACCATCCACACTTACACCTGCATTACCACTTTCTGCTTGATATCAGAGAAGCCTCATTCAACCACCTCACAGTAGCTCACAAGCTGCGACCTGCCTTGTGCCCATTTTCGTGAGAAAAATCCTGGCCTTGTAAACCCAAAGTTGTAGTAGGTATATACTGTAGTATATTATGGACGTTTCCCAACTGCTTAGCATATGTGCAATTGTGCCACAGCTTTTATTAGATGCCAATCTTTCTAGTCACTAACAAAGTTTTTGAGTGCTATTCCCAAACCCATTTCCCTCACAACCATTGCAGCTTTATTGTAAAATTTTGTATAGCAAGATTATTTTTAGGAAAGAATATGTTGCATTATAAAAAACTGACTATATTATCATTTTAAGCACATGTATTTTTAATTTATAAAATGAAAATCTGTTATAAATGTCACTCTGTTTTCTACTATTCTTGTTGTTCTAAGCATTGTGCTTTCAGATCCTTCAATGTGGCTGTTCATGGTTTCTAATTACTTACGTATCACTCCTTCACATTTTACCCATCCATTCTCCCATGGGTGAGCACCCACCCAAGTTACCTTCAAATTTTTGCTACCACAAATAACATTAACATTTTGCTACCCTCTAAAACCCCCTTCTAGATCTGCACAACACTATCTTTGGAATACAGATCCAAAAGTAGAATAGCTAGGTCATAGAGTCAGCAAACCTTTACTTTTCTTAAAAAGTGTGACCTTGATCTCAAGAATGCATTTGCTGGGGGTTGCCTGGTGGCTCAGAAGGTTAAGCATCCAACTCGGTTGTGGCTCAGGTCATGATCTTGCAGTTATGGATGGAGCCCCACATTGGGCTCTGTGCTCAGTACAGAGTCTACTTTAGATTCCTTCTCCCTTTTCCTCCTGCTCACACACACTCTCTCTCTCAAGTGAATAAATGAAATCCTTAAGAAAAAAAAAAAAAGAATGCATATACTGGTCTACAACCTCCAAAACAATGCATAAGCACACTTAAATCTCTACTTGGCACTGAGATGTAGTGTTCTAAATTTTGCCTACCTATTTTATATTTATTCTGCCATTTCCTCTTAGTCTTCTAATCACTTCAGACCACTTGTAATCCTTTCAATTGTCTTTCTCCTGAGACTCAATCCACAGTGGTA
The DNA here is from genome assembly GCA_004024625.1 of Mellivora capensis. NCBI lineage: Eukaryota > Metazoa > Chordata > Mammalia > Carnivora > Mustelidae > Mellivora > Mellivora capensis. The sequence continues at coordinate 47,645 of PISX010010549.1, forward strand.
GCCTTTCAGCTCTGGCATTCATATTCCCCTCTCCCTCATCCATATCCATTCCATGGTTACATGGATTTTTTCACCATCTTCCTCTAATTTCTCAATAAATATCCCATCAGTAGCACCAAAGACCCAACTGCCTGTTTACTAGTTCAGTAAAGACTCTCATATCAAATTCCTCCATTTTATTTATTCATTCCTCTATAAATAAAACTTGGGACACACTGCATGCCTAAATATCTGTTGAGGCTCCTCTCACCTATCACTTCTGTGAAGCCTTCTCTGACTATCCTATCTAAAGTGGAAATAATTCCTTTATTCCACAAAAACTAGCATGTATTCACTACTGTTGTATTTTTTAACCTCTTAGTTTTGTTAATATTTGTTTATACATCTTTCTTCCTAAGGGGATGTTGAGCTACTTGAGGGTAGGGCATTTGTCTTATTCATCTTGATTTCTCCCTCCTTTAGTAGGCTCTCGAAAACTCTCCCTTCAGTGATTGAATAAATTAGCAAAAAATGAATAAATCAAATGTTATTTTATATCAAGTGCCTAAAAGCACTTAAGAGTAATCAAAGTTTGTAATGCCCAATATGCTAGTCATAATTTAAAACTCTTTATTAACATAGAACAAATAATAAGATGAGATAATTTTTAATTAAAAAAAACTGTATCTGAAAACAAATTCACAAAGGATATTGCTTGATTATTTGTCACTTTTTTTTTTCTTTAGCAAAGGATGCTTTATTAATTAGCCTCTCTCGTCTATAACACTTTTCTATAGTTATCATATTGCCTATCAGTAATGCTAGGATCTGCTAAAATGAAATATAATTGATAATAAATTCAGCAACTAATTCTCACATCATTCTCAAGTGAATTCCAGTTGACTCAATTCATCCTTTCTTTTACCATGATCTTTGAGATGATTTTTATTAAATTTTAACATAGGAGTTAGTAAAGATTACAGTTCTGTATTATTTTTACAGGAACATAAGCTACTCCAAGAGAGTGTGTAGGCATTGGGGGAAGGTATAAACGGAGTGACCAACCATCCTAATTTGCCCAGGACTGTTTTGGTTTTAGCATTAAAAGTCTTGTACCTCAGAAATTGCTTTCCAGGCAAATTACAATGCTTGGTCATCTTAGCTGTAAATCTTCTCCATTTATTTGCAGCTTCTTAACCAGGTATTTGAAACCTTCTATGATCTAACAGTGACCTTCTTTTCTGGCTTATTTTTAGCTATGCCTCCTGCAGTCTACTTTCCAGAAAAACTGAACTTTAGCTTGTTCTTTACACATGAATTAGTTCCCTTGCGAGAAATGTTATAAGTCTATAAATTTTTCCTATTTGTCAAGGACTAGTTAAAATGTTATTTTTTCTACCATATGTGCCTTTGTAGCCAAAGGTTCTTCCTAGTATGAATATGGCTTTTGATGCCAATTCACTTCTGCTTTGCATCACAGTGTCTCATATATGTCCTGTCTCTTTGTCCTAAAGAAGGAATCGATGATAAACATAGTACCACAAAATGGAGTTTAGATTATGTTCATAATATATATAATTTAGATTAGGTATGATTAATTAGTATCAATATTTTTTTGTAATCTTTCAACAATGATCACTCAACCTATCAACCATTTTGTTTTACAATATCTAAAGCATGCCAAAGTCTTTCAATGATCATAATAATTAAATTTATCTTATTCAAGTTCTTCCATATAACTGAGAGGGAGATTACAGTACAATAAATTAGTATATGCATGAAGCCATTCATACATGAATTTAAATTCTAGGTCCTCCTCTTACTTCCTTGGATGAGTCATCTAAACACTGAGCTTCAGTTCTCCAACTTTGAAATGGAAGTTAAACATTTTCCTATAGACATGTTATATGGCTTAAAAAAATGGCTATCAGATGTCAGCAAACTCTTCTGTAAAGAAACAAATAGTAAATATTGACTTTGTGGGCCATGGTCCCTGTTAAAACTACCCAATAGCCTTTGCAGGATTAGCCATAGACAATAAGTAAATCAAGGAGGTAACTATGTTACAATAAAGTTTTATTTACAAAAACAGATAGTGGGACAGATTGACTTGTTGATCACAGTTTGCCAATGGCTGATACACATTAAGCAGTTCATAAATGTCACCCAGTACTATCATGAGCTAATCTGTCTTTCCTTACTAAGCATTTTGATTTTGTGGTCCTATTCTAAATTAAGCTCAAACTAACCTAACATTTGCCACTAATATTTTGTAGGTTTAATTTTTGTTATTCCCATAATATCTTCCATAAAAGTAGTACAGGGAAATTATATGATTCAGTATACTAAATCTCTTATTGGTAGGGATAGGATGCTGAAGGTTCAGGTGTTAAGGATTTCAATCCCTAATTCTCCTCTTTCTTGATCGACTGTAGTCACTAATGCCCCCAATCTTACAACTTCTATCTTATCCAGAATCTAAAATTACCACAGTCCAGTCATAAAATGCATTAGGAACTCTGAGAAGGTCTGAATTAACTAGCCACCATAAGCTCTATGCCCTGGGATGAAGCCTGGGTACCTGAGTCTCTCAAGGCCACCTTTATTTCAAACATACTAATTTCTCCAAAATTCAATGTTTTTGTGACCTAATTAGCACTATAGCTTGCCAGAGAACCTCAATGATCCCTATAGTCCAGTTGGTCTCAATTCTGGCTGCAAGTTAGAATCACCTGAAAATTTTGAAAAAGAAAATTTTCATAGCCTAAGAAAGTAGTGACTGTAAAAGAAAAAAAAAAGATAAATTAGAATTTAGCAAAATGTAGAACTTTTTTCATTGAACAATAATACCATGAAGAAGACAAGTTATCAACATATAGGCTGAGAGAAAAGATTTCACAAAATATATACCTGACAGAGAACTGGTGTCCAGGATATATAAACAAACAAAAAACTAAAAAAACAAACAAAAACAAACAAAACAAAACAATTTCTTACAAATTAATAGTACAAAGGTAAGAACCACATGAAAAGCAGGCAAAAATGTAAAAGCCACCTCACAAAAGAGGATAAATAGTCAATATGAATATGAAAAAGTAGTTAATTAATCACTTGCAATCACAATAAGATATCAATATATGTCTGTCAGAATTACTATAATTAAAATGATTGATGATGGCAAATGTTAGTGAGTTACCGAACAATTAGAATTCTCCAATTATTGGTGGGAATAAAAACTGTAATCATCTAGAAAAAATGTTCAGGCACCTTCCTAAATGTGCCACTAAACTAAATGTGCCCTATGGCCTAGTTATTCTACTCCTAGAAAATGTTCAAAAGGACTTGTGTAAAAAATGCCTACAGGAGGATCAGTCATCACAGCTAAACTGGAAGCAGACAAAGTGTCCATCAAAAGGAGATTATATGAAAAACCTGTAGTATATTTATGCCAAACAATACTACTCAGCAATAAAAAGGATAGAAAAAATCAGAGGCGTTAGCCTGGATGAACCTCCAAAAGATTATGAAAAGTGATGTAAATAATATTATAATCTTGCTAATGATATGCAAGCTGACATACTTAAGGAAAAATGTGCCAATATCTGCAATTTACTTTCAAACACATCAAAAATAGAATGGATTACTGGATGGACAGACGGAAAATATGTAGATGGATATTTGATAAAGCAAGTATAGCAAACTTTTAAATGTAGACTCTAAGCAGAAAATACATGGATGTTCAATGTAAATTTTTTTCAATTTTTCTGTATGTCTAGTTATTTTTCAATAAAATGAATCCACCCCAGAGTCATCTTACTTAATTTTAATTAATTAATTAATTAACTTTAATTACTTTGAGATAATGATCCATACACTGTTTTTGTTTTGTTTTGTTTTAGAAAAGCTTTTCAGATTATTCTAATATATAGTAGGCAGTTCAAGAATAACTTCACCAATATTTTCCAACTCTGCCCCAGGGAATATGGACCATTTCCTTCATATACAGCTGACTCTTGAAAAACATGCAGTTTGAACTACATGGATCCATTTTTCCAAGACATTTTTATAGTATAGTACTATAAATGTATCTTCTTTTCCTTATGATTTTCTTAGTAACTTTTTCTTTACTTGATTCTAAGAATATGGTATATAATATATATGCAGTCTATAAAATATACTAATTATAGTATATAATTTTGTATGTATATATAACATACAAAGTAAGTGTTAATTGACTATGTTATTGATACAGCTTCCAGCCAACAGTAGGCTATTAGTACGCAGGTTTCAGAGAGAGTCCAAAGATATATGCAAACCTGACTAACCCCCATACTCTTCAAGGATCAACTGTATTCATTCAGAAGTAAGAATTCTTCCCTAAATTTTACAAACCTTTTACAAACACAAAGCTGCTATCCTGCTAACTGTGAGCCCCACCCTAGGTAAAGGACCAGGTCACCCTGCCTTAACTATGGTATCAGACTCCTTGATTTCTAGCCCTGGTATGAATCAAGCCCAAAAGAACCAAGCCATTCATTTCCCCTAAGGAACCAGCCTTATCCCTTTGCCTTTGATTTTTACCCCATCATAGCTTCTTTTGTCCTCCTTTTTGCACTGAGGTTCCCAGTTTGTTGAGAGCAATTCCTGCTTGAGTTACCAAAGACAAAAATTAAGGCATCAGATAATAAGACTGAATAAAAATATATTACAGGTAAGCCCTTATTTGACTGAGTCTAAACTGTTCCTCAAAGAACATGAATTTATTTATTTTATCTGGTAAAAGATTAAAATGATCACCTTTCCTTATCATCATGACAGGTTTTTATTTTATATTAATATATTTAATTATATTACATTTATATATACATATACATATGCACATATATACATGTGTGTATGCATACATAATACATATATATAATACCTTATTATATAATACTTTATTATATAATACATTATTCCAGATACATGCATGTGGCATGGAAGACAAAACAATAGACCCTCATTGTTTGTGCATGAAAGCTGAGTGATAGTCCTCTTAAAACACAAAGAAAGAAAGAAAGACAAGTGTTTAGCAGAAAATATACACGCACTCCAGCAGTAAATTGGTTTCTCCTCCCAAATTTGACTGTGAACTCTCCTGGTATAGAGGTCATGTTCTACTTACCTTTGACTTTCCACTGTCAACACAGTCCTGAATGTGAAGGATATTCAACCTGTAATTGAGACTCATGCAAAACCCATTAAACTAAAAATCCCTGTGTTCTTACAACATGTAGCTCACATGCATCTATGTTCCTATAAATATTCTATAATTTCGAGGTTAATTCATACAGTGTTTTAACAGTTATTAATATTGCTGCTCTTTACAATGAAGAAAACTGAAGTTTCTAGAGGTGAAGACGTCTTGCCAGATTTGCCACATCCAGGAAGTAGCAATGACAATATTCTAGCCCAGGTCTAACTCCCCAAATTGTGCTCTTTTTATCCCCTCAATCTACTTTCTGCAGAGCTCAACAGAAACAAGAGACTGTGAACCTATCTCTCACATGTCACAGTATCAATGAGGATCCTTTGGTTCTCTCAAAACCTTGAACAGAGTTCATTACTGCCACTGTAGAGCACATAATGTTTCCAATAAAGTATTTCCCCTTTATTATTTGTCTGACAAGCAAAAACCAGACACTCCCCTTTACCCTCTTCTTTAAGTTATCAGACGATTCTGATGTGGAAGGAACTTGTCACAGGTATTGTTCATCATTTTCCTTCAAGAGAAGGATGTGTGCAAGATGCACTACTGAGTAGTATAAATCATACACTCACATTGCTGCCATGTTTAGTCTGATGAGGGAGAGAGAAAGAAACTGCTGGCGAACAATCAGAACTGATAGCCTTTCTTCTGTGACATGTCAGCCTGCTTGTACTGCCAACTGTCATGGCATCATTTGTCTTTGTTACCAGCACCCTGAGTTAAGCAAGAATCAGCTACAGAAAAGGGACTTTGCCAAGTGAATTACTTCAGAATGCTGTAAACACCTTCTTGGGACCATTTATGTCTTTTATTGTAATGCTTTCAAGTTATCCTTTCCCATCCTGTTTTGATAGGAGGAGAGGTTCCATAAAGCTTACAGCCTTCCTAGAACTCAACCTATCAACATATCAACAATCAAATATATGTAGTAACTAGTAACCTATTAGGTTTTCTTAATACATGATATGTTAAATCATATCTGGAGGGATAAAAGTGGGGATGCATAAAGTGAGCTTGCTCATACTCTCTCTGTCTCCTTGTTTCCCAAGAAGAGGAGGACATTCTGATGGAAAGGACTGAAACTTACAGCACAAAAGCTTGGGATTTATAACCTTCATCTGATACAACTGATAAAGTCTTAGATTGGGTTCCTCCAGAAGCCAACCCTGAAACTAGAAGTTTGTTTGAGAAGTGATCCCAAGCAAGAGAAATACAAAAGAGAAGTGAAGGAAACCTATAATTATGGTAGGTAACTGGGGCTCAATCACATTGAGGACTTCTAGGAAAAAGTAGAGCATGCTGCAGAGTGGGCCCACCTGGAGGGCAGGGAAGTTGGCTATTTTCCCATGAAACCGTTAATCTTGATTGAGACCTGCTCCAAGGAACCAACAAATAGAGCACATGACCTTGGCCAGAGAAAGCCCTTGAAGAAAGGGATGTGATGCTTGCCCTGAGGAGAGATGGAGCAAAGCTAAGTGCTAAGGATCTGGTCACAGCAACAGCAGTGTCTGCTATAGATAAATGCCATGGCAAAGGAGATAAAAATGGTGACCAAGGAAAAGATACTATTTTATGAAAGCAAAATAGCACATACTTAATTCTTTTGTTAGAATGAAATTGTAAATTTTAATAACTCTCTAAAACCACTGTAAATTATTTTAAGGCAGAGAAGAAACAAGAAAATGTTGTTTTATTCATAGGTTGCTTCTTATTTATAAGGTAAAGGTGATCATGAGCACTAGCATGTTTTTATCAAACAAGCAAACAAGATTCTGTGAAATTAACATGAATTAGGTTTTGGTACCAAAAGTAGAATTTTACCACCATACTATTTGATTTATATCATAAAATATTTCTCATGCCTATATAGAAAAAAAGAACTTATTAGTTGGGATTGTTAGTTTCTAAAAAATCATAACCCTATATATATATATATATATATATATATATATATATATATATATTTTATATAAAAAATAAAAATTTTTAATTAAAGCTTTAATATTTCTCATAGCTCTCTAAAAAGTTCTCTTTAGTGATCAATACTTTTTATCTTTTCTTTTTTAAATCAATGATTTCTTTGGATTAAGACACTGAAGAGTTATTGTTTTTTAAAGATTTTACTTATTTATTTGACAGAGAGAGATCACAAGTAGGCAGAGAGGCAGGCAAGGGAGGGAGGAGCAGGCTCCCTGATAAGCAGAGAGCCCAATGTGGGGCTTGATCCCAGGACCCTGGCATCATGACATGAGCCAAAGGTAGAGGCTTTAACCCACTGAGACACCCAGGCGCCCCAACACTGAAGACTTATTAAGTATGTGCTTTACACAAAGCTTTTGGATTATTGGATATAACAATTAGGATTTAAAAAATGTCTCTATAATCAGAAAATGGAACTGAAACACAGAGGATTTAATTTATGAGAGATCATGGCTACTTCTTACATTTAGGCTGTAAAATATTAGTAACACTGGTAGAAAGTGGAAGGCAACATGGTTTATGTAGCTGTTTTACACCTAAGAGAACACAGAATCATGTTTCTCTTCTTTACATGGAGACATTATGTACCTTGGTTAGTTGTAAAATTTAGATATAATAAATATGCCTCATATATAGTAGGGAGTTGAAAATGATGGATTAATTCATTCCTTTCCCATAAATTTATTGAGTATTTCCTATATCAGAGGTACTAGGATGGGTACTGAGAAGGATAAAGTTTATCTTCTTAAATCCTAGAGTTGAGTGAGGCATTTGAAGGAGACATATGATATAGTTGGGATGGCAAAGGATAGCAAAGAAAATCAGAGGAAAATATACAACCAGAAGTTGGGAAATGGGCTGTCCTCAAGAAGACTGCTCAATGACAATAGCCAAACTATGGAAAGAGCCTATATGTCCATCAACAGATAAATGGATAAAGAAGATGTAGTGTACATATACAATGGAATATCATGTGGCCGTCAAAAAAACCTGAAATCTTGCCATTTGCAACAACGTGGAGGGAACTAGAGGGTATAACCTAAGTGAAATAAGTCGGTCAGAGAAAGACAATTATCATATGATCTCACTGATAGGAGGAATCTGAGAAACAAGACAGAGGATCACAACGGAAGGGAGGGAAAAATGAAATAAGATGAAACCAGAGAGGGAGACAAAACATAAGAGACTCTTAATCTCAGGAAACAAACTGAGGGTTGCTGGAGGGAAAGGGAATGGGAGGGTTGGGGTCACTGGGCGATGGACACTGGGCAGGGTATGTGCTATGGTGAGTGCTGTGAATTGTATAAGACTGAAGAATCACAGACCTGTACCCCTGAAACAATACATTATATGTTAATTAAAAAAAAAAAAAAAGACTGCTCAATGAATGTAACATCTAAGCAGAGACCTAAAGGGGGAATACAAATCAACCAAATTAATAAGTGGTACAAAACAGGGCACTGTTTGGCAGAGATAAGGATTGTTCATGGCAGAACAGTGAGCCTATAATAAGAAACAGAGCTAGGGGGAGCCTATTACAAACATATATAGGCTGGATCATGGAGTGCACACTAGGGTTGGGGAATGGTTGAGGAGGCATGAAGGACTAAGGAGAGATGAAGCTAGATAGAAAATATGGGTAAGGCCTTTTAGGAGCTTCTAGATCATGTTGAGCCATGTGTAAATATCTTTTTTTTTAAGATTTTATTTATTTTTTGAATATATAGAGAGAGATCACAAGTAGACAGAGAGGCAGACAGACAGAGAGGGGGAAGCAAGCTCCCCACTGAGCAGAGAGCCTGATGTGGGGCTCGATCCCAGAACTCTGAGATCATGACCTGAGCCGAAGACAGAGGCTTAACCTACTGAGCCACCCAGGTGTCCCGAGCCATGTAAATATCTTAAAAGACCAATGAGAAACCACTTAAGCAACTGAATTGGAATATTACATGATCAGATTCAAAGGACAGGGAGAAGAACCATGAATATTAACCATGAGTCTGCTATACTGTTCCAGCTGAGGGGTAATAGTGATTCTAAAGAGTGGTGTAAGGCTAGAAAACACTGAAAGATTCCAGAAGTTTTTAGGAGACATAGGTAACTAACGTTCCCCATGATGCTTACAAGAGTGTTCTATACTTCATAAGCATTTAATGCATAGGTGATAAGTGGATTTCTCTTTATTATAATTATTCTATTTCTTTGCAAATATAAGTGGTTGAAAATTTTGATAAGTACAAACTGTGTTTCTCTTTAAAGGCCTAACTATTCCTTGTAGTTAACAAACAGTAGAATGACACAGCTCCAGGTCAGCAACTTCCTTAATGCAATCAAAGGGTGTAAGTACTCTGAGTAAAGATTGGCCTAAATGAACCCTAAAGTCTCTGTCACTATGATTTGTGGTAAGTCCTTATATGAAGATGCCCTTGTCAATAAACTAGAATTATTTCTTTTTCCTAATAGTACTAAACCAAATAATTAATGATCTGTAAATCAATCCAATATGTACCACCAGTTAGAGAAAAAAAGTTATTAGTAAAGCAAAAGCTTTTATGTATGAAATAGAAATAGTTTTATATGATAATAATTTTTATTATAAAAATTGATTTGTTTCTGTAAGGTTAGATTTGTAATACATTGGTTTTTCTTAAAAATCACACAATGGTAATGAAAATCCAGAAAATGAGGGACCAAAACATATGCATCTGTGTAGTAATATTGAATTGGACAGAATTTAAAACCTTGGTCTCTTTGAATTACTCTTGTTTAAGGAGTTGGACCCTTACATGAAGTGGGCTTCGTAGGCAGTCTGCAGTAGCAGTTAAGAACATGTTTCGGTGTTTCTGTAATCAGACTTCCTGGTTCAATCTATTCTTCCCGGAAAATCTATTTCCTAGCTATGTGCATCCGACCTAGTTTATGCACTTGTAAGGAATCTATCAAGCCCAAACGTCCAGTGAGCCCCACTTGCTTAAAGGAGAGTAAAGGAGTGCTATGATTCCCCGGTGCCTCTTCTTGTAACATTGGTTATCTCCGCTTCCCAGAAAAGAAGGTCAGTCTTTGGTAGGGTGCCATTTAAAAACCCAGCAGCTCCAGTATCAGGTGAGAGGTGACAGCCTCTCCTGTGTGAAGCACCATGTGAAGCACCAAGTGAAGGAAATGGGGGCCTGTGTGAAGCACCGAGACAGGAAACGAGGGATCTGGCTTCCCCAGAGTCTACCAGTTAACGCATGCAGACAACAAGGGAGTTAACATCCTGTGGGCTAACTGGAATCAACCAGAGAAAGGAAAATAAGAAGAAGCAGTCAGATCAATTTCCTTCTTTTCTTCCCCTTGGAGGCATGGTGGATCCATGAGTTCTGTTTGAAAGCTGTCCAGCATGACTGAGCAGCTGGCTATGTTGTCATCTAAAAGCCTGGTAAGGTACCACCTTACATTTTCTTTTCTTGCCTTACCATCTTTGTACCTCTGTGTTGCTCTGAGATTGCATGTAGCACATACCTTACCTTGTAAGCCTTCCCTTGGTGGTGGTGGTGGTGGTTCTGTTTTTTAAGTTTTGTTTTTGTTTATTTTTTTTTATAAATCTCTTGGATTTTAGAGAACCCAAACTAAGATACTATATAATCTTGGGCAAAACACTTAATCTTTCTGGGTCTTTGTTTATTGGTCTATAAAATGGAGATAACAGTACAACCTATATCATAGAGTTTTGGGGATAATACATGTAAAGCAACAGAAGCCTTTGTAGGTCATAACAAGTACTTATTAATACTGGGTATTTTTCTTGCTTGTGTGATATGAACATGGCAAATGACTTAACTAAAACTATGGTATGATATTAATCGATCAAATGGGGTTTGCTCAAGAATGATCTTAGTCCTCTTATGATTATGGTTTTTAAATCAGTTAAGTTCTTCCTGGTCTTCACAATAATGTACAAACTCTTCAGTGTGACACTAATTTCAGCCTGGTGACAATTTAATTCTCCAGTTTCATATCACTGTCCTCCTTCATAGACAATGAGTTATCCCCCATTCCCAGATGCACTATAATAATAATAGTAATAATAATTACAGCTAATATTTATTGAATACTTCTTATAAGACAAGCAAAACACTTTCTAAACATTGAATGTGTGATCTTCTTTTCTGTTCAAAACCCTGGAAGGGCATTTAGACTGAGTAAATGCCAAAGTCTTCACAAGCCCCCTAAAGTGCTAGGTGAACCAAATACCCTCTGACCTCTCTCCACCAATTTCCTCTTGCTTATTCTATCTCAGACACTCTGGCCCATTTGCCACTCCTCAGACACTACCTCAGGCAGCATCCGGGCTCTAGATGAACTCTGTGTTGTTTTCTCTGAGGAGACAGCCACACAGCCAACCTTTCACCTCCTCCACGTCTTCACTGCAATCTTCCCTTCTCACTGAGGCTCTCCTAAACCACTCTTTCCCCACTGCCCCATGTTGCTGATTCCCATACTTTGCTCTCCCTTCCTTTTTTTAGAAGTTCTCATTTTCTTCTAGCATTTCATACAATTGACTTATTTACAATTTTACTGTTTACTGCCTATCTTCCTCTGGCAGACTGTATCCTTCACAAAATAAGGAGTGTTGTTTTGTTTAATGAGGTATCTCAAGTGCCTCAATCAATCCTGTCACCTAGTAGGTGCTCAACAGGATACACTGAATGAAATAATGCATTAGTCCCCACACCCTTATAAAGTAATTGACTACTATCTCCACTTCATGGAAATGGAAACTGACAGAAAGATTCTGTACCTAGCCCTTGGTGGCACAGCTCACCTGTAGTGGAGCCAGGGGTCCAAACCTAGCAGTCTGGCTTTGGGAGTTGTGTTCTTAACTTTAGCACTAGACTGCATTTTATTTATTTTATTTTATTTTATTTTATTTTATTTTATATCTATATTGGTATTGATATATAGCCACTTTGCATACCTTCGTGCATATATATGGCAAGCCTTTTTTCATGTTTTGCCCCATTTACATATCTGATTCTTTCACTAGATTTTCACTCCTCAAAAGCAAGTTACCATGTCATTTTTGTACCACTACAGAACTTAGGACAGTGACCTGCTAGGTACTGGAGGGCAACATTCAGTGCTTATTGAATTAAAGAGCACAGAAAATATGATAAAAAGAAAAAAAGGAAAATGGGTTTTGCAACCAATTAGGCATGAGTCAAAATCATATTAGGGATGTTTACTACTTATATACTATTCAAAATATCACTTAACCTTTCTGAGACTTGCCTTCCTCCTCTATATCATGGGATTGAGAATAATTCCTATGAAGATCTAGGCACATAAGATATGGTTAGTTCATTATGTTTATTTTCATGTTATGTAACTGGAATTAATTTGCTCCATTTGTCCCTAGGTTCTAAAGCAGGGTCTGGGAAAGAGTTTTTTGTTTTGTTTTGTTTTGTTTTGTAAATGTCCAGACAGTAAGTATTTTAGGCTTTGGGGGCCATACATTGTAATTATTTAACTCTGATGTTGTAGTGTGAAGTAGCCATAGAAAATAGATAAATGAATGGGTATGGTTTTGTTCCAATAATACTTTTACAAAAATGGTGCAAGCTCGATTTGGCCCATATGCCATTATTTGGTAGCCCCTGTTCTAAAGCATGACTCTTTAGCTGAAAGAAAAACATTTGAAATTTTTGGGGGTTTTATCATTTATTCCTAATTGAGTTATTATTACAAAGCTAACAATAAAAAGGGAGCAATCATAACCATATTTACAAACATATTGTATGTTCAAAATATGCATTCATTTCAGCCTTTAAGTGTCACATACTGAGCAGCTCTTAAAAATGCTGACCATTTTAAAATAGAGGGTTCAAACCTACTCCTTTTAAGTCTGCCTCAAGTGAGCAAGATACTGGCTTCTGGAAGAACCCAACCATCCTGCCCTCCTGCTTTGTTCCTATATGCTTCTACCTCCCTCCCTGTCTTGACCAGGCTGTGAATTTAGAGCCTGTTTCTAATACCTATTCTATCTTCACCCACTTCAGTCATTCTTCCCAACATATTGCACTGATCTTGGCTCCATTATTCTTCTAGTCCTTGGGTCCAGGACATTCTGAGGTCTTTTTTATAAGTATCTTCCCCATGGACAGTATATTGTGTCACTCAGCAAACTGGACATCACCATTCTAGGGGCTGAGAATACCCTCTTTGATCCCCATTCCTTTAAGAGTAATTAAACTTCTTAGCCCTGCATATAAGGCCCTGTGGGATATTAGTGTAACCATATTCTCAAAATTTAGCACAGCATATTATTTCAAAATTCTAAAATAAATAGCCATGACCCTTCATGTAACTTATTATTTCATATTTCTCTGCCTTTACACATTGTTGTTCCTGACTCTTGTGATATCCTTTCCTTCTTTTGGTATTTGGCAAAATTCTGTTAATCCTTAAAATTTGGCATAGGAGTCATCCTTCCTTGACTTTCCCCATGAAAATCCCTGCCTCTCAACCAATACCACCTCTACACCTTGTACACATATCAATGCATTTTATAATTTTTACTGTAATATACCTATGTACAATTCAGTTGCCCTTGCTAGATTCAGTTCACTGAAGGCAAGGAGAATATTGATCTAGGTGTGCATCCTGAAAGACTTGGTAAACAACTGGAAAATATGCAGACCTCAGACTAACAAACCTCTATAGCAACTAGCTGAGGAAGCCAAACCACAGCCTCGACAGCAATGGGACCAAAACAGTTAGGATTTGGTCATTGACGGCCAACTTCCCTTATCTTTACTTCCGCTTCAGGCCAACTAGAAAAAGCCAAATATGCTCCCCCAAATTAATCATATAGGATACCCTACTTCTAATTAGCCTACCTCTAGCGTTCCCATGGTAACAACCTCCAATCAGAGCAGATCTGAAGCATACTTTTTTTTTTCCACTATAAAGTTTTCCCACTCCTTTGCCTGCCTTTCAGTTTCTGCCAAACACAAGCGTTGGTGGCTGACTCCCTTGCAATAGCAAGCTCTGAATACAAAAGTGACTAAGCAAGTACTGTTTGTTCTAACTTGAGGCGTCTTCATTTATTTCCACAATCCCTAGCACTAGGGGTTATTAAAGCTGAATGAATATGTTTGATTTGCCTACCCTGATGGGAAGTGTCAAATGGATAGTCTAGCTCTGGAAGAGCTCTGTGGGGAAGCCCTTATTTAAAACTTTCAAAGTACCTAACTAAGGGAACTAATCAGATCATAAGTCCATCGGGATGTCTCATAAGCTAAATACAAGAAGTGGGCCCATGGAAATGGACATGAGGAAGAGCAAGGCACACGGGCACCTTGGTGGCTCAGTGGGTTAAGCCTCTGCCTTCAGATTAGGTCATGATCTCAGGGTGACTGGGATCAAGCCCCGCATTGGGCTCTCTGCTCAGCAGGGAGCCTGGTTTCCACCCCCTTTCTCTGCCTGCTGCTCTGCCTACTTGTGATCTCTCTCTCTATATCAAATAAATAAAATAAAATCTTAAAAAAAGAAAGAAAGAAAGAGAAAGAAAAGCAAGGCACAAGCAATGTAAGGAAGAGAGCTGGGAGGATGGCAAAATAGGAAGATCCTAAACTCAACTCCTCTGACAGACACCCTGAATGTACAGTTATATATGGAACAATTTCTTCTGGGGGGCAGGGGAGTAAAAACTGGTGGAGCAACACCTTCATCTTGGACAAATAAAAGGTAAATCACATCCACGTGGGTAGGAAAGACTGAAACACTATGTTGCTATAAACCGCCCTTGGTGTGACCACCCACAATCAGGAGGGAAGTCAGAGACTCTCTCTAAGGAGCAAACTGTTCATATCCCACTTTAGGGACCCTGACTTTTAAGACTGACACCTGAGACACAAGTTCCCAAAACATCTGGCTTTGAAGACCAACAGGGCTTCTGCCCATGAGACCTGCAGGGCTGCGGCAAATTGAGTAAAGGCTCTTAAATGGCCTGTGTGCAGACTCATCCACTCCAAACCCCAAAGCAGAAGTAGCCCTTTGAAAAGCACCCAGACTTCATGTGAAAGAGACTTATTTCCTAATTTAAATTTTTTTTAAAGATCTTATTTATTTGACAGACAGAGATCACAAGTAGACAGAGAGGCAGGCAGAGAGAGAGTAAGGGAAGCAGGCTCCCTGCTGAGCAGAGAGCCCAATGTGGGGCTCGATCCCTGGACCCTGAGATCATGACCTGAACCGAAGACAGAGGCTTAACCTACTGAGCCACCCAGGCACCCCCTAATTTAAAATTTTAATCTGAGGGACAGAGACCAGTTTAGGGAAACTCTCTGGGATCAGAGGCCAGTAGGTACAATCAAACTGTTCTCCTTTTGCCTTGTTAAAGCCAGCAGTAACCATCTTTTTTTTTTTTTTCTTTCCCATGGGCACCATCTCACATCTTCTCTTTCTACTTTGCTATAGCTGGTGGGCACCATCTCCCACACCCACTTCTTTCCTTCTTTTTCTCGTTAGTTCCTTTTCCTTCTACTTCTTTTATCCCCGCCCCCCTTTTTCTTTCTCTCTCTTCTTCCCTTTTTTCAGCAGGTGCTATCTTTGCACACACCGCTGCCCCCACCTGTCTCATTATAACTAGTGAATGCCATTTTTTGCTCTCTCTCTCTCTGTTATGTTCCACAACACCAGTATTTCCTAGAGGGAAGCTTTTACATATGTCTGGTGCTCTGGGTTTTATGTCTGGTAACCTGGGTTTTGTTGCTGCCACCCAGGAGATGCCCTTTGCTTATCTGTCTCTGGAGGTGAAGAAGACTTTTATTTTTTGCTACCAAATGACTGAAAGAAGTGGAAAGATAGTTCTTAGGAGAATAATACTCCCAGAGCATTGCATGGATAGCAAACTGAAACAAAATCCCAATTCTTCCTGGAAACAAAAGCCTATTTGCTTGTCCAAGAATTTTGGCCTGAAGTGCAGGCTTCTGGTTTGGCACACTTAAAGGGATCTATGGAGATAATCTCATGGAATGGAGCCCACTGGACAGACACAATGTTTCTGCTCTCCCCAGTTCTTACTCCAGATCACCCGTATGTTCCAAAAAGCAGCTTATACCCTTGTCTGGTACTGATTTTTGTGGCTAATGCCAGAGGACACCTCTATATCCCCTGGCTATGGTGACCAGTAGAGCTTATACTTTGGGGTCCCAAAGGACTTTAAGCAACACAGGTAATGTTCTTAACTTGCTACCACTCCCAGGCACAGAAAGAAGCAACAGACCCAGGTGTTCAATCTTTCTGTACAAGAGGACTATTAGCTTATCATCATAGCTACAGCCTGAGGGGCAAACTTCTAATTAGACACACATTAAGAGCTGGTTGTAAAGCCTTTCTTGACACCTGGGAAGGAAGTTGCTATCTATGTGCCCTCCCTTTGCCATGCTCCAGAGAATTAGCAACTATCAAACAAGAGCTCTTAAAAATGTGAGGTAACACAGTTTTTATGTCTGGTGCCCTGGTTTTTACAGCTGCTGCCCAGGGCATGCCCTTTGATCCGCAGGTTCTGGTGACCAGGAGGACTTGCACCCCCAGGTCCCACAGAACTGTAACAATCAAATAAACTATTATTGGGAGAATACCATCCTCAGAGCATTGCACACAGAACAGACTGAAAAGTACTCCCAGCCTTTCTGTGAAAGGAGCCTACTTGTTAGTCTTGGAGGATCAGCTTTGGAGCAGGTTGCCAGTTTGGCACACATCTAGAGATTTAGGAGGTACAATCAGGAAATGTAGGCCAGGGAACACAATCTTTATACTCTCCTTCTACCACACTATAGTTCATGAGAATTCCCCAGAAAGAAGCTTGTATACTCATCTGGAGCCCCATTTTTGGCAAGTGCTATCCAGAGGACATTTCCAGTTTGCCTGACTCTGGGGTCCAGTAGTGCTTAACTTAAAGTTCCTATGTGAGTATATGTAATTGTATTTTTAAAAGCTGTTATCTGGAGTTCTGGTTTCCCATAAGCTTGAAGCTCAGTGCTGAGATCCTCCCCTTTGGGACACTGACTGGTCTTGGCACACCCTCAACTAATGGGAGCTATTAAAAATAACAATAACAAAGGTTGAGAGACAACTAAGAGCTAGGGCAGATTGGAGGTCCATCTCTTACACAAAGCCAAAGCTTCAAGACTGGGAGAGGTGGTTGTTTCATCTAATGCACAGAAATAAACACAGAAAGTAAAGCAAAGTGGGAAAAAACAAAACAAACAAACAAACAAACAAACAAAAAAAAAACCCCAAAGAAACAGGCTTCAAATAAAAGAATAAAACAAAATCTCAAGGTGGGGAAAATTTTAATGAATTGGAGATAAGCAAAGATTCAAAATAATAGTCATAAAAGTACTCACATAAACTCAGCAGAAGAATGGACTCAGTGAGAACTTCAGCAAAAGATTTATACGTTATACATTATATTATTATATATGAAATATATAGTATATATAGGATATATATCACATACATATAACTATATATTGCACTATATATCATATATACATCATATATATATATATATATATAATGGAATATTATTGAGCCATAAAAAGAATGAAATCTTGCCATTTAAAACAATATGGATGGAGCTAGACAGTATTATGCTAAGTGAAATAAGTCAGAGAAAGATAAATACCATATGATTTCACACATATGTGGGATTTAAGAAACAGAATGAATGAGCATGGTTGAGGGGAAGAGAGAGAAAGATAGAGACAAACCAAGAAATAGACTCTTAACTACTGAGAACTGATGGTTACCACAGGAAAGGTGGGTAGGAGGTTAGGTTAAATAGGTGATAGGACTAAGGAATACATTTGTCATGACAAGCACGGGGCGATGTACGAAACTGTTAAATTGCTATACTGTACACCTGAAACTAATATTATACTGTATGTTAACAATACTAGAAATAAAATAAAATAAATTAAGAAAAAATAAAATAAAGTAAAATAAAATAAAACAAAAATAGAGAATCTTAAAAGCAGCAAGTTAAAGCATTTGTTACATACAAGGGAACCTTCACAAGACTATCAGAAGGTTTTCACCAGAATATTGGCACATAAGAAGATAGTGGCATATTATATCCAAAGTTCTGAAAGAAAAAAAAAAATCTAACCAAGGATACTGTACTTTTGATTCATTCAGACTCAAAAGTGAGACAAAGAGTTTTCCAGACAAGTAGAAGCCAAAGGAGTTTATTACCATAAGTTGGCCTTACAAGAAATGTTAAAGGGACTTCCATAAGCTGAGAAGAAAGGAAACTAACCAGTAATAAGAAAACATGTTTTCTTATAAAAATCTCAAAAGTAAAGGTAAGTATATAGTGAAGAATAATATTAATCACTTATAAAACCAGTATGAAGGCTGGATGATATACTACCCCAATAAATCAGACAACCTAAAAGAAATGCATAAATTCCCACAAAACCAGCCCTACAAGAAATATTGAAAGGGGTCCTCTAAGCAAAGAGAGAGCCTAAAAGTAACATAGACCAAAAAGGAACAGAGACAATATACATTAACAGTCACTTTATAGGCAATAAAATGGCACTAAAGTCAGTTTTCAATGGGCTAAATCTCCAATCAAAAGACAGAGGGTATCATAATGGATAAAAAAAAGAAGAACTATCAATATGCTGTCTCCAAGAGGCTCATTTTAGACCCAAAGACAAATTTAAAGTGAGGGGGTGGAAAACCATTTACCATGCAAATGTACATCAAAAGAAAGGTGGAGTGGCAATTCTTGTATCAGACAAATTAGATTGTAAACCAGACTATAATAAGAGATGAGGCAGGACACTATATCATACTTAAATGGTCCCAAGAAGAGGTTCTGAAAATTGTACATATTTATATCCCTAACATAGGAACAGCCAATTAATAACAAAATCAAAGAAACACATCAACAATAACACAGTAATAGGAGGGGACTTTAAAATCCCCCTCACTGAAATGGACAGATCATCTAAGCAGAAGATCAACAAGGAAATAAAGGCCTTAAATGACACAATGGATCTGATGGACATCACAGATATATTCAGAACATTCCACCCCGAAGCAACAGAATACACATTCTTCTCTAGTGCACATGGAACATTCTCCAGAATAGATCACATCCTGGGTCACAAATCAGGTCTCAACTGGTACCAAAAAATTGGGATCATTCCCTGCATATCAGACCACAATGCTCTGAAGCTAGAACTCAGTCTCAAGGAGAAAGTTGGAAAGAACTCAAATACATGGAGGCTAAAGAGCATCTTACTAAAGAATGAATGGGTCAACCAGGAAATTAAAAAAGAATTGAAAAAAAAGTCATGGAAATGAATGAAAATGAAAACACAATGGTTCAAAATCTGTGGGACACAGCAAAGGCAGTCCTGAGAGGAAAGTATATAGTGATACAAGCCTTTCTCAAGAAACAAGAAAGGTCTCATATATACAACCTAACCCTACACCTAAAGGAGCTAGAGAAAGAATAGAAAAGAAAGCCTAAACCCACCAGGAGAAGAGAATCATAAGGATCAGAGCAGAAATCAATGAAATAGAAACAAACAAACAAAAAAAACAGTCGAACAAATCATTGAAACTAGGAGGTGGTTCTTGAAAGAATTAATAAGATTGATAAAACTATGGCCAGAATTATCAAAAAGAAAAGACAAAGGACCCAAATTAATAAAAACATGAATGAAAGAGGAGAGATCACAACCAACACCAAAGACATAAAAACAATTAGAAGAACACATTATGAGCAACTATATGCCAGCAAATTTGACAATCTGGAAGAAATGGGTGCATTCCTAGAGACATATAAACTACCAAAAGTGAACCACGAAGATATAGAAAACCTGAACAGACCCATAACCAGTAAGGAGATTGAAGCAGTCATCAAAAATCTCCCAACAAATAAGACCCCAGCACCAGACAGCTGCCCAGGGGAATTTTACAAACATTTAAAGAAGAATTAATACCTATT
Source organism: Mellivora capensis (assembly GCA_004024625.1). NCBI lineage: Eukaryota > Metazoa > Chordata > Mammalia > Carnivora > Mustelidae > Mellivora > Mellivora capensis. The sequence goes on from PISX010010549.1 coordinate 67,870, forward strand.
CTCCTGAAACTGTTCCAAAAAATGGAAATGAAAAGAAAACTTCCAAACTCATTTTAGGAGGCCAGCATTACCTTGATCCCAAAACCTGACAAAGATAACACCAAAAAGGAGAATTACAGACCAATATCATTGATGAACACAGATGTGAAAATTCTCACCAAAATACTAGCCAAATGAATCCAACAGTATTTTAAAAGGATTACTCACCACGACCAAGTGGGATTTATTCCTGGGCTATAAGGTGGGTTCAATATATGCAAATAAATCAATGTGATAAATACATTAATAAAAGAAAGAACAAGAATACTCTCAATAGATGCTGAAAAAGCATTTGATAAAGTACAGCATCCTTTCTTGATCAAGACTCTTCAAAGTGTAGGGATAGAGGACACATATCTCAATATCATCAAAGCCATTTATGAAAAAACCCACAGCAAATATCATTCTCAGTAGTGAAAAACTAAGTTTTTCCCCTAAGGTCAGGAACATGGCAGGGATGTCCACTATCACCACTGCTATTCTACATGGTACTAGAAGTCCTACCCTCAGCAATCAGACAACAAAAAGCAATAAAAGGCATCCAAATCAGCAAAGAAGAAGTCAAATTCTCACTCTTTGCAGATGATATGATATTTTATGTGGAAAACCCAAAAAACTCCACTCCAAAACTGCTAGAACTCATACAGGAATTCAGTAAAGTATCAGGATATAAAATCAATGCACAGAAATCAGTTGCATTTCTATACACAACAGCAAGACAGAAGAAAGAGAAATTAAGGATTCAATCCCATTTACAATTGCTCCCAAAACCACAAGATACCTAGGAATAAACCTGACCAAAGAGGCAAAGAATGTGTACTCAGAAAACTATGAAGTCCTCATGACAGAAAATGAGGAAGAAACAAACAAATGGAAAAACAAACAAATGGACTGGAAGAACAAGTATGAAAATGTCTAAGCTACCTAAAACAATCTACATGTTTAATGCAATCCTTATCAAAATACCATCAGTCTTTTTCAAAGAAATGGAACAAATACTCCTAAAATTTATATGGAACCAGAAAAGACCCAGAATAGTTAAAGGAATGTTGAAAAAGAAAGCCAAAGTTGGTGGCATTATAACTCCAGACTTCAAGTTCTATTACAAAGCTGTAATTATCAAGACAGTATGGTACTGCCATAGAAACAGACACATAGATCAATGGAACAGAATAGAAAGCCCAGAAAGAGACCCTCAACTCTATGGTCAACTAATCTCTAACAAAACACAAAAGAGAGTCCAATGGAAAAAAGACAGTCCCTTCAACAAACAGTGTTGGGAAAATTGGACAGCCATATGCAGAATAACAAAACTGGACCATTTCTTTATACCACACACAGAAATAGACTCAAAATAGATGGAAGACCTCAATGTGAGACAGGAAACCATCAAAACCCTTGAGGAAAACACAGGCAGCAACGTCTTTGACCTCAGCTGCAGCAAATTCTTCCTAGAAACATCGCCAAAGGCAAGGGAAGCAAGGGCAAAAATGAACTATTGGGACTTCATCAAGATCAAAAGCTTTTGCACAGCAAAGGAAACTCAACAAAACCAAAAGACAAAAGGCTAGTGTCTAAAAACTCTAAAGAATGTCTAAAGAACTTATCAAACTCAACACCTAAAGAACAAATAATCCAATCAAGAAATGGGCAGAGGACATGAACAGACATTTCTGCAAAGAAGACATCCAGATGGCCAACAGACACATGAAAAAGTGCTCCACATCACTCGGCATCAGGGAAATACAAATTAAAACCACAATGAGATATCACCTCACACCAGTCAGAATGGCT